>JZKD02S1960638.1:0-12564 GCA_000966675.3 Picea glauca
AATGCGAACTTCGAAGAGAGGAAATGTGGAGTATTTGCGAGTTGGTCTTAAAGGGACGAATCCAAGCAAGGCCAAGTGGATTGAGGTTGGAAGGGTGAGGGAATTATACCCTCATATTCACATAGAATGAGATAGTCTTTTGGAGGTCCAAAAGCTTCCCAATGGGGAGGTGTGATCAGGGGATCAAATTTTGCTCAATTTTTAAAGTTCTTGGAATGCAACGAAAATAATTCCATTGCGTCTGTCTCATCTTCCTGATTCCGGCGGTATATTTACTTTCTCAAACTGAGTCCGTATGGAGAAGATATTGCGATTTGTTCGCCAAGCCAAACAGGCAAAATTTTTGGATGCTGACTGTACTTGTCCGTACAGTCTGTATGGTCCGTACGGTGACGTGGTAGGACCGTACAGGTCGTACGGTGGTGATGTGGTAGATATTGGTTGGTTTATTTTGGACGATTCAGATGTTGACATGTGTCATTGGGTGGCTTATAACAGGAGGACACGTGGCCCAATCCAGGGGCGCCACGTGTCGCTCACCAGTTGGCTAAGGAGTTTATATATAAAATGTTGGAGGCCGCGGGGTTCGACCCCCGGACCTCTCCTCCACATAATACCTTAACAAATTCCAATAACCAACTTTCCCGTCGATGTTCCTTGTTATAGAAGCCAACACACATATATTTGAATTGATGTATTGTATTATGTGGAAAAGGGCGCGGGCCGGGGCTTAAGCCCCGACCCATGGTTTCATTACACACTANGAGTTGGTCTTAAAGGGACGAATCCAAGCAAGGCCAAGTGGATTGAGGTTGGAAGGGTGAGGGAATTATACCCTCATCTTCACATAGAATGAGATAGTCTTTTGGAGGTCCAAAATCTTCCCAATGGGGAGGTGTGATCAGGGTATCAAATTTTGCTCAATTTTCAAAGTTCTCGGAATGCGACGAAAATAATGCCATTGCGTCTGTCTCATATTCCTGATTCCGACGGTATATTTACTTTCTCAAACTGAGTTCGTATGGAGAAGATATTGCGATTTGTTCGCCAAGCCAAACAGGTAAAATTTTTGGATGCTGACTGTACCTGTCCGTACAGTCTGTATGGTCCGTACGGTGACGTGGTAGGACCGTACAGGTCGTACGGTGGTGATGTGGCAGATATTGGTTGGTTGATTTTGGACGATTCAGATGTTGACATGTGTCATTGGGTGGCTTATAACAGGAGGACACGTGGCCCAATCCAGGGGCGCCACGTGTTGCTCACCGGTTGGCTAAGGAGTTTATATATAAAATATTGGAGGCCGCGGGGTTCGACCCCAGGACCTCTCCTCCACATAATACCTTAACAAATTCCAATAACCAACTTTCCCGTCGATGTTCCTTGTTATAGAAGCCAACGCACATATATTTGAATTGATGTATTGTATTATGTGGAAAAGGGCGCGGGCCGGGGCTTAAGCCCCGACCCATGGTTTCATTACACACTATAGAACCGTGTGTATATATATGCGTGCAGATTTAAATATGCATAGGACCAAAGTTTATACATTGTATATGCCATATATATATTACATTTGTTATACCATAATACAATGCACGCGCGGTTGTATATTTGCGCGGGGTTTTAACACATATGCCCACGGATTTGCATACGATCAGGAGCGCGGGGTTGGTTCCAAAGGTTGGAACGACTTAACCAACTTTTTCCTTAGAGCGTGGTCCTATGCGCCATATGCCTAGGTGTCGAGGCGGTTAGGGGCTGGCGCGCCCTTAACCGTCCTACGGTTTGCACCATTGGCGCGGTTGCGCCCGGTGCTGGGTTTTTACGCTTAAAGGAGCGTGTGAGCCAGGTTCACTCAAGGGGGAGTGTGAATTGTAGAACCAGAGACAACAAGCTTGAAGAGGGAGACTTCCAGGAAGCCTAACTTCTTCATTTTTCGACCGATTGAGGTGTCGAGAGAGCCCAGATAGGGGTTTTGGGACGCTGGGAAGCCATTGGAGCAGTCAGTTTGTCAGTTTGAGCATTGTAAGACATGTTTTTTAGCACTTTTTGAGAAATTAATAATAATGATCCATTGGAAGCTGGACCAGGAGATGTAGCCCATAAGAGCGGTGAACTCCTTTATCAATTGCTATGCACATGTGTTTATGTTCAATGTTTATGTATCTGTCTATGTGTAATTTGCATAAGTAATCCTTAATTTATGTGTTGAAAATTGATCCTGTTGCTTTAAACACATAACATTTCACTTGCAATAATTATTCAAGTTTTTCAAGTCTTCTTCATTTTTAGATCAAAGGGTCTTTTGGTTTATTTAAAGTTTTGGATTGATTTCACTTATCAGATTTCTTGTTGGTTGTGAAACACTTTTTGTTTGTATTTGACAAAAAATTTCTTTTCATCTTCATTTTTGTCTATATTACGAGTTTGATTTGGGAATTGTGTTACAAATGTCTTGATTTTCTTGGATTACATTTTCCTTTTGTCATTACATCTCTGATTTTGTTTTGGAAAGGAAGAATTGAATTCATTTGTTCGTTTTAGTAATCTTTCATAAGGGAATTTTTACATTCGAAATAGTTGTTAAAGATAAGAATTGGAAGATTTTTTAGTTCGTGATTACTTAGAATTGTGTTCATTTGAAATTAAGAAATTGCAATTTGTATCTTTTGTACTTCAAAATAAATACCTTCTCCCTACTGTAACTAGAGTTCATTGAATTGAAAAATTGCACATTCATCTCTTATTGCATTTTCTTGGGTCAAGGTCACAACTTCATCAGTTTCATTTCCATCTCCCTTTTGAGTAAACAACAACCTCTAAAACACAACGTAAGTTTAAAATTTATTAGCAAAATTTTATTTTCTAGGGATTGTTTTCACCAACATTAGCTAGGATAATGCTTTGGAATAGGTTGTAAGGCACACTCTCCAAAGCATCAAAACACACAATAGTATCTTGTGATAGGGAGAGTTCAAATCTAATTGCTACATTTTGTCCTGGGAAGCCCTTCTAACAGAAGGGTCAATCACGAGGTCGCATTAAGACTAGCACAGTTACTCACCCTACTTTGTTGGTCTTGGTGTAGAGATTGCATGTATTATTAGGGGTCACTTGAAGGTATACCCACGATTATGTGTGGGAGCCTCTCGAGTTGATTTCGGGCTAGATACTCTACCTTTGTGCGTGGATTGGACTGTCAACTGTTTCCCTAGACATCATTGTTGTAGTTGGTAACCTTAGTAGCCTATCTCTCTAGGGTCTTTACACAAGGTGAATGTGGAGGGGAAAGTCTTCACGGTACCTGGAATCGATGTTGGCAAAACTCACTCGGGCTCCTTCGAGGGTATACCCACGCTTATGTGTGGGAGATTGCACCAGGGTGTAAGTCCATTAAGTAGGTCGTCAACGTAACTTTTCTACCCACTTTATCCCAACCCCTTCTTATTTTGGCTTCACGATGTTGGATTTCATCACCAACTAGTGACTTCAAAATAAGAAGGTTTGTTTTCTTGGTTTGATTTCTAGATTTTATTAGTGAGTGTTTTTTGTTTCCTTAGTTGGCCATAATTTTTTTTCGTTATTTACTTGGTTCAACCAACATCGACATTTTCCATTCACCTAGGATGCACGAGATACCCCTAGAAGATCCGAAAGGTTACCTCCCATTGCTTCCTAATTCACTAGAAGGCTCTCCCGAGGGAGTAGTTAACAATGAAGTAGCTTCTAAAGTTGGAAGCACACACTCTTTGGAGGGATTTATAATTGTTTCATATTCCTTAAAGGCACTCTGACTTCCCCCAAAATTGTCGTTGAGCATTAGATGAGATCCACATCTGCTTCAGATGAACTCGTCAGCAGAAATTGTTGTTGTTGAGAATACCGAAGTACCTACTGGACCTAATGCAGGATCTGGAGTAAAGGATCCACTTTTTCACAGTGAATAATTTAGAACCCCGACTCACACTATCGAAACTTCTAATCCTAGTTTCATCCCTTTGACAGTACGTGATCTTTACGAAAAACTAGGAGCAAGTCTTGATCAACCTATGGCATTGCAAATGCTTGAGATGTTTGTTACCTACATGATAACCTTAGGCCATTTTACCGGTACTACCAGTAGTGTCACTGTAGTTCCAGACCAATTGTAGGTTGTTTCTCACTCTATTCTTCCTCTCCAGATAGCCCATTCTATTATGGTCCCACAAGCTACCACAGTTTCTACCGGAAATGTGGTTTTCACTCAAGCTCCTATTGGAACACCACTTTCGCCTAGACCAAATCCTTCACTTCCCCTTGGGTATAAAGCTTTGAATACTTCCATTGCTATCCCTGCCCAGAACCCATCCAGAGGGTCTGGACTCTTTTTTCCTCTTGGGTATAATGTTGCGAGTCATTTTGTTCCTACACCTGCCTAGGTTCTCTCTGGAGGTGTTATAGCAAGATTTGCCTCACCATTTCTATCTTTCACAGAGCACCTTTTTCCATTTCCCTATGCAGACTTATCAACCCCTTTTTGATAAATCCAGAGCCAAAAATATATATTTTTCCACATATATGCTCCCTAACTTCTTTGCAATATGTGTATACGCTTGATGCTCCACTACAACTCGTGTATATCGGGATTTGTGCCAGAAAATACAAAATGAGGTTGGGTTTCCATGTCACGACAGAAGAAATCTAATCTTTGGCCTTCCATATATTGGAAATGTTCCAACTTGGCCCTTCAGTTGCATTCTGGAGGCTATAAGAGCAAAATTTCGAGCTATGGAAAAAGAGCGAGAAAGCATTCAACTTTGAGAGAAAAGTTACTTTGGAGAAATTACTTCATATTGAGTCTACATCCCTTGGTCCCTCAAGTCTGAACACAATGTTCAACCCCCAATCTCTTCCCTTATTTTCAAGAGAATCTCTTTATCTCTTTGCTATGAGCTTGCCTTTGGTAGAGGATTGAAGTGGTGGAGACCTAGTTGGAAGGAACTTGGTTTCTTGGTTTCGAACTATGCCGACATGGAAGTCTGTAATGTTGATACTTTTGTTGATCAATTATTAATAGAAATATTCCTTTCCTGTCCAATCAATATCTTGCGAATATATGATTATTWTCCATGGGMATGTTTGTAATGTTTATTAATGGATTGTGYTATYTGATGTGCTAACTCATTTTATATATTGTCACTATATACTTGCATCGCTTGTTTGTTGAGAACTTCTTGCAGGTGTAAGGCTTTGGGTTAAAGTGMTCAACGGTGGAATGAGATCAAATGATTGGATCGAGGTAGACTTCTTCCTCATATTGCACATTAGTTTATACAAYGCATGTTCGAATTGAGTTGATTTCTGCAGTCATACTTGTCTGTTGTGGTTTACCCTTGGCCATAGATAGTTTTTCCCTTGTAATAGGAGGGTCGTACGTTCATCCTCCACCTTTGTTAGGAGGATCTAATCCTCTCAGACTTGGTGGCTCCAATCCAGTTGGAGGCATCGATCCTTTTGTCACATCTAGTTTTTAGATTCCTGTCAGAGGTCAACCTCAAGCTGGGGGACAACCTCAATTTGGGGGGCAACCTCAAATTGGGGGACAACCTCAACTTGGGGGTCAGTCTCAAGTTGGAGCCCATAACCCAATTTATGGACAAAATGTGTATGTGTTACAATCTCAACCTTGGAATATTCCTTTCCAAGGGAATCAACAACCACCTGGGGGGGGAAATCCTCAAGTTAATTATTTTTTTCTCCCTAACCTAGGTCAACCGTATCCAGGTTCTTTGAATCCCACTTGAGTTCAAAAATTTCAATCTAATGTTCCTTTTCAAGGAAACATACCTAATCAACCCAACCATGTGGGCTATCTACCTCAAAATCCTCCACAACCGAATCTATCATGACTGTCTAATTATCTCCAGACTGCTTATGGTCCTACTAGTATACCTATAGAGCTTCCCCCTCAAAACTACCAGTTTCCTCAAGTGAACCGACAGTTGCCTTTTCTGGCTGTTTTGGATTTACCAAATTTGTCTAGGATTTTGAATGATCCTATTTTTCATTCTCCTTATTGGCCCGTAATACCGACCAAGATACCATTCGACATTCCTAAATTTGACGGTTGAGCAGGAGAAGACCCTAATAATCATGTTATGAATTTTCATCTTTGGTGTTCATCCAACTCATTGATGGACGACTCCATAAGATTACGAATTTTCCAACAAACTCTCACGGGTTCGGCAGAAAAATGGTACATCGAGTTACCACGAGGATTCTTTAATGAATTTGACACCCTAGGCATGGAATTTTTAACGCATTACCAGTTTCCAATTCAATATGAAACATGAACTGAAATTTTAAGTTCTTTCAAATAGTACTTTTCCACTCATATATCTGATCACATTCATGAGTGGAGGAGGAGAAGGCGTTTAATCAAAGTTCCTCTTCCTGATCAACTGTTGGCTAACTGGTTTACCAAATCACTCAATGGGCCTATCTTCCATGATGTTTCCATGGGTGGTGTCATCACTGAAGAGAAGGCGATTAGTCATGCTCAATATTTAGATCTCATTTATTCACAAACACAAAACACTTTACAATTTAATCCATGACACTCCTCATCCTTCCACAAACCCTACCCCAACACCTTCCACATCTTCTCACGTTGTTGATGGTGTGATTGGCACCTTTCATGCAAAGACCCAGTCTGTGCATGCCAGTCACACCAATCCAAAATCTACTAATTCTAATATACAAAATGCTCCTACTCCTACTCCTTCTACCGATAAAACTGCTGAAGTTAATTTGGTTCAATCTACACCTACCAGTAATCAAAATAAAAAGAAAGTGAAGGGTAAGAATAAGAAGGAAAAAAATAACAATCAACCATTTGATAAAGCCAAAATGCAACCCACTAATGAGAAAGATAAATGTAAGCCTCGTTACCCTTGTCTTATTTGTGGTGATGACCATTGTACGAAATATTGTCCACAACGAGCTGAGGTTAATAAGTTCCTCCAAGGGACCAGGAAGCCTTCTACACCTGTCATCTTGTCAAACGTTTCCTTCTCAGCAACAGGCCCAATTGGTCATTCATGACCAACCCTCTCCCTCTACCTCATTTTTGGCCCTTGGTTATGGAAGTATGTGAAGATCAAGGAAGAAAAGGGAGAATGCGAACTGCACGGAAGACACAGTGACTATTATTGGGTTGAAGTGAACAAAAGAGCAGAAAAGATGGAGCAAAGCCTGAGAAAGAAATTCGTTGGACAAGGAGATTGGGGATGATAGATAAGCAAGGAAGAAAGATCGTGGATAGGTCAACAAGCAGAAAAATCCATCGTTGGATGCTTTGGAGCATCGCGCGAGACGGAAAGATAGGTTGGCGAAGCCCTGAAAATATGGGTCAAGTTGACCTAGGGTTCTAGACACCTAGGGTTTTGGTATCTAGGGTTTTGGACACCTAGGTTTCGGCCTAAGGCTGTCGGTGATTGATTGTAATGTATAAATAAAGGTCAAGAGGACTTGGGTCAGGTTGGTATCAAGATAGGTTATCATTGTTGCTAGTGATCGATCTGATTATTATTGTGAGAGACTATTGTATTGAGAGAGAGAAGTTCTAAGAGTGAGAGCCTTATGGTATTGTAAGATCTTCAGCTGGGTGTGAAGATAAACCCTGTAGCTGGGTGAGTAGGGAGGGAAGATAAAGAGAGGAGAAGAGAGAATATCTACTAGCTAAGAGCGCAGACAAGAACTGTATGCTTTACCTTAATATATTATAACACAGTTCTGTGGACATAGCCCTAGAGAGAGGGTGAACCACGTATATTTTGTGTTGTGTGTGATTGATCTTCTGTCTCTGTCATTGATATACTATGATTGCATTACTGTTTTAGATATGGTAAGTAGATGTGCAAAATAGATCTAAGTTGATAAGTGATATAGGAATGTTGTGTTGTTCTTATGTTAGATCCACTTGATATTCTCTTTGGTTGTAGACATCTCTATCTTGCAACACCCTCATAACTGCTTCGGGTGAGACTGCTTCTACTTCGTAGCTATTGACAAAAGGGCTAGTAGTTAGGGCTTGTTGGTGCGCTCTTGGAGCTGAACCCTGGGTCTACCCCTGTGCCAACAAATGGTTTCGTTGTCAGGATAGGAATGTTTTTGAGGGAATGTCAAGGTGGTTTCCATCGAAGACAGAGATTCAAAAGTGGATACAGGATCAAGAGAAGGATTTTGCTGAAGCCTAGAACTAGAACCCTAATCTCAGTTCAGAGGACTGGTTAGAGAAATATATCTTTACCGATATTCACAATATTTTCTTTGGAGGAATCCATAAAGAGCTATACGAGTGGCTAGCTAGATTAGCAGATACCCAGTTCAAGATTCGATCTAGACTTCCTGTGGCTTGGACATCAGAGTTGATCAAGAAGGTCAAGAGAGTTTATAACACTGTATCATGGGTAGTAGATCACTGGTTTGATAGTACCATTGGAGGGTACATCACAGAGTTCATTGTTGACAGAGTAGAATCATACAACCAAGCTGAGAGATATTTCTTTAAGGGAGCCAGAGGGAAATTTTTGCATTTTCCGAAGCTAAGAATCAAGATGCTATTGCATGAGAAGAAAATATTGAAGACACAATAGATTGGTGGGATCAAGAAAGGATAATGTTCAAAAATTTGGGCAGCGACAACGACACAAAAAATGGACATACGCGCAGTGGAAGAGTGTTCTGAGAAGTGCACCTTGCAAACCTGTTTAAGTAGAACTACGGGGAGGAGGGTTTTTACAGTGGAGAAGAATCAGATCTAAGAGAAAAAGAACATTCATAACCCACTAGGGCAGAGGAAGGAAAAGCTAAAGAGCTTCGCCAAAGAGAACCTGAAACCTCAGAAACTGTGCAGACCATCAAAGTAAGTACTATTATCCCTTTTGTTGATTCAATATTAAGTAACCAGAGTAATCCTAGTCACCAGAGTGTCCAAAGCATTGTCAATGGTATTCCACTACATATTCAGTCAAGAACCCTAGGAATATCTATGGTAGATGAGATGAGACTCCCTATCTTTAGGGAAGATGGATCTGAAGATCCTGATCAACACTGGTTTCTATGTGAAGCTGTATGGAACATTAAGAATGTCACATATGAAGTTGTCAAAAGAACTCAGTTCAGTACAACTCTCATAGATTGCGCACTGAGTTAGTACATGAAACTTGTACAAGGCATTGCACAACCTAAGCCATTGAATCAAATCAAGAACACATTGATTGCAGAATTCAAGAAACCTAAGTCAGAATCCAAATGTATCATAGAGATGAAAGAGATCAAGAAGAAGGTGGTTGAACCTGTTTGGGAGTTCGATCAGAGATTCAAGACCTTGACATGCCAATTGAATTTTCAGATCCCAGATGAACAGAACAAGGAATGGTTTATTTTTTCCCTTCTACCACACATAAGAGTTCCCATGATGCAACAAAATATTGCTTCACAGGATGACGTGTTGGAGATCGCCATGAAGCTAGAATCAACCCCTATGGGAGAATCCAACTCAGGTATGAGTCATATCTTGAGTCAGGTAACTAGTTTGTCTCTACAGGTCGAAGATATGAAGAAAGACAAGGGAAAAGATAAAATAGAAGACATATGGTGTGTCATATGCAGATCAGAAGGCCATGATAAGGAACACTTCCCTCTATTCAATGAATACTTGGCTTCTGGAGCTCTGAGCCCCTTGAAGAAATTCACCTTGCCCTGGTGCGAGGTATGCAGAAACAGACATCGTACTGGTGAGTGCTATTATATGCAAAAGTATGTTCAAACTCCTACAAATTTGTATTGTACATTTTGTAAGTTCATAGGACATGATGATATGGATTGTAGGGATTATGATCTCATGCATGAAAGGTCAAGAGACATATATAATATTTAAGACGAAGTACAACAAAAAGGAAACACTACGCAATATAACTATCTTGGGAGAGGAAACTTCAATCCTCGTGGTGGATTCATAGGAAGAGGAGGAGGAGGAGTAATGGGTCGAGGTCGAGGAAAGATCATCTATTATAAATGCACACAACTAGGACACCTTGTAAGGGATTGTCAGAACCCTTGTACCACTTGCAGCTATTGCAGATCGTTTGGCCATGTTATAGAAGATTGTCCTATGCTGCTAGCTAAGCTTCAAGAAAGACAAGGACCTCAACAGAACCTACAAGTGCAACTGATATATGGTGAACCTCACGAAGAAGACCCTAAAGTCACTTTTATAACAAGAGGAGGCATTGTCATAGGAGATGACATAATAACTGAAGGGAAGATTATAGAAGACTCAGGGATCAAGAAATCTATAGAGAAGACACAAATTTTTGATGCAAGGAAAGAGATATAGATGTTTGAGGAAGATAGGAAAGAATTCAAAGGAAACAAAGGCTCTGCATCAAAGACAATACCAGAAATGAGAGAATATGGAATGCCTCTGGCATTTGATCAGTCTACTTCGCCAAAAGAAGGAAAAGAGGTAAGGAAGCTCATGGATTTTTTATACACGTGTATTAAGTTGATTCAGGATGAAAATGCTATACAAGAGCTACAGTATCTAATTAGAAAATATGATCTAGGAAAGATAGATCCCTTACTGAATAGGGCAGTACACCAAATTGGTAAGAAGAGAAGGAAAAATAAGGAATTACATTTGAATGCTCAAATAGGAGAGTATGAGATAGACTATGTAGTCTTCGACTTAGGGTCGAAGGTCAATGTCATGACGAAGCAAACCTGGGCACTAATGGGAAAACCAAAGTTGATCTATTCCCCTATCAGGCTTAGGATGGATAACCAACAATATGTTAGCCCATTTGGACGATTGGAGCATGTCCCTGTGGACATTGACGGAGTAAGAACTTTTGCATATTTTGAGGTAATTGAAATAGTTGATGACAATTTCCCTTACCCTATGCTATTAGGAATTGATTGGGCCTTCAATAAATATACTATTATTGACTTAAAGAAAATAAGTATGACTTTTGAAGGAGATGGCCTTAGGGTCATCACACCTTTAGATCCAGATGAAGGTCAGTGGTACACAGAACTTATCAGAGAAGAAGACCACGCATATGCACTAGAAAACATATATAAACTAACAACCAGACAACAAGATTACATTAATCCTACAGCCAATGGGAATCTAAGCTGGTGAAGTGACAACACATTCTCATTAGACTCAGAAGAAGCACTAGAGAACTGATAGAACCAGATGTATGAAGTATCTAGAAGGATATGTGCTAGATTAACCAGATAAGTTTGTTGGATCGGCACAACAGTAAGTAACTTACACACATTTGATGGTCTGAATCTATTAGAAGCCTTCCTATCATAATTTGAAGCAAGTGTACCAACACAACAAAGGTTGTTGGAAATGGATGAGGCCTTGAAAGCCACACCAACAAGATGGTGGGGGACACACAAAAGTAATATTACAGATTGGGTACAATGTCGTACTCTAATGACAACGCCATTCTCAACACAAGTAGAAGGCTGCGAAGTTCGCTACACAGGTTGAAGCTACCCAAAGGACCATGTGCGAAGTTGTGAGGAAGCTTGGAGCAACATTCCTCAAGAACAATGGGTACACAGATTCATCAACACGCTGGACACGACACTTATCAACTAGTACCTTCAAGAATAAATGCACCTCATCACTACAGATTGGAAAGGTATGACTCAAAACTTCGTAACCACCTTCTTATTTGAAATTCAATATCCTTTAGTAGATCAAGAACTGCAGGTTGTGAGACAGAAAGTATTCGAGGAGGTATCTAGCCTTTCCTTAGAACATGAAGAGAATGAATGGACTGCGCCTCTCCAGAAACTGCAAGGCTATTACAACATCAACACCAATGAAGATGATGATCCGAGGAAGGTGAACATCGTAGAAATAGAAGGCCAAATAGATGTGGAAGGACCAGGAGTTGAGCTGTCATTCATTGGACAGCCAATCAAAATCAATGTTATCACTGAAATTTCATCCGCAAATGGTTACAAGAATTCAGCATCATCAAACAATTATGAAGTCATCCATGGACCTAAATTAACACAAAAGCATTCATAAAGGGTAAAAAACTATAGAAATAGTGAAAAAATTGAAGGGCGCTATGAAGACACTGGGCGCACGTGCACATGCGCGAAACAGAAACGCAAGATTTGTGCACATGCGCACGATGCACGAATGTTGTCACAAAAATACGCGCACCTGAGAAACAACACATTTATGAGAGTGGTCAGCCTCCCACCCACTTCTGGTTTAGCTTCCAAGTTGATTTGACACTCAAATCTGGATTGGATTCGACTAGGTGGTTGGTCAAAAACCTAGAAATGCCCTAATTAGCCTCTTTACACACTACAAACTAGTTGAACAATAACCCAAAGGAATGTTATAAAAAGGCCATGGATACACTTCATTTTTCAAGGAATTTCATAGTAAAGCTATGCTACCATTATTCTCTTGAGGACTCTTCTATCCTTGCCAAGAGTATACTTGCATCATTTCTTTGGGCAATCCATCTCACCCCT
>JZKD02S1960638.1:38526-48994 GCA_000966675.3 Picea glauca
CATCTTCATGAGTACACCAAGTTTTCCATGTTTCATGCTTAAAGAAGGTTATAGGTGAAAAGATCCTAGTTCAAACTATATTGCCAGAACTTGATGAGGAAGGAAAAAACATATTAAATCCTGAAGCCATCACTAACACAAGAATTCATCAATTGAGGAATAGATCCATTTCAGAGTATTTCATTAAATGGAGGAAACTATCGGCTGAAGATTCCACTTGGGAATATGAGTCTTTTATACAGAAGCATCCAAAGTTACTCAAGCATTGCGGACAACACTTGTCTCAAGGGGAGTGGCATGTTAAGTCTTTCAACTTGCGTTTCACTAAATTATATAACGAAATTCTTGAACGCATTCACCCTCGGAACTAAGTAGATTTCATGCATTATTATAATTCTCTACCTTCACCCTACCGTCATAGGCTTGAGGAAAATTCCATTGATAACCTTGGTTCCTCTTTGCATACTTGTTTAGAGTATTAATAACAACTTGAAAGAATAGGTCTTCCTAAGGGAGACTCAGTTAAACAAATGGATATGTCTGTCCTCTTACAGCTTGTACAAGACATGAATAATCAAATGATAGAGTATGAGTGGAAAGGAAATGTCCCCTCTCTTACCCTTGGCTCCTCATCTTCTTCTTCACCACCATTTAAGAATATTAATGTAAACAACTTTCAACCTAAAGCCATCATGCATCGTAGTTGGTGTAACTTTTGTGAGGAACACCATGAGGAAAGTACGTGTGAGGTAAATAATAGTTCCAGAGATAAAATATTTGGTAAAAGGCCTAAAACCATGATCGTTGTTCTAGATTTTTCATAGCTAGAGCATGTTATGATCATAAATACTAGGAATAAATCCTATGCTCCAAAAGGTAAATATGATCCTCCTCGCACTTCTTCTAGCCCAAGCTCATCTACATCAACTACTATTGTTCAAGTTTATAAAGCTCCTGACGGTCAAGGAACTACCTCCCCTCTTCCCTCTTCCAAATACAACATTCTCAATCAATTGGCCAATACTAAAGCTGATGCTACCCTCCTGGACATGGTTTCCATCCATGAGCAACAAAAGCATCTGAAAAATTTCATGGAAGGAAAAGATTTTATTGTATCCAACCTCTGAAGAGGTAGATGAAGAGGATTGAACTGTAAATAAAGTAGGTGTACATAACTTTAGACACCCTGTAAAAAACCCCATGTTTTTTTTATTTCTATAAAGATTATGGAAAAAATAGCCCATTGTTTTCTCATTGACGATGGTTTGGGCCCAAGTGTAATGTCGAAGATTATTATGGACGAGCTAGGTGTGTCTTGTACAAATGAAAATGCCAGAACAATGCTCTCTTATAATAGTTTACAACAAATGACCATAGGTGAAATCAAGGACGTGACCTTGGTTTTGTGTACACATCCTGAAATAAGGATAACCCTAAATATTCAGGTAATTGATATGCCAGTGAGTAATTACTCGATCATATTAGGAAGATATTGGAAATATTTTAAGGGTGGATACCTCTCACTTGATTGGACACACTTATCCGTTCCTTGGAATGATAAAAACATCATAGTCCTAAGGGAGGGAAAGATTTCACCTTATATAGAAAGCATCCCACAACCTACTGTGAATTATATCAAGGAGGACCTAGGAGTGTACTCCATCTTTACAGATGAGGACAACACTACCTTGGAACAAATCGACATAGAGGATGGAATGTGGCATATGCACTTTGATGGTTCATGCTCCATTGAAAGAAATGGAGCTGGTATTATTGTGTACTCTCCTATGGGTAAAATTCATAACTTTTCCTATAGGTTAGAGTTTGCTTGCACAAACAATGTCACTGAATTTGAAGCGTTACTGCTAGGCATTGAAAATGGATATAATCTAGGTTGTGGTCACCTTATAGTTTTTGGGGATTTTGAACTTGTTGTAAACCTTGTACGTAAGATATATTCTCCTAGAAACAAGTTTATGAAACATTACACCAAAACTATTTGGGCAGTTATCTCGAACTTGATATCTTTTAACATCACTCATGTTAAAAGGGAATTGAACTCAATGGCTGACAAGTTAGATGTTTTTTCAACCTCTCCTACTGGGAAAATTCTACCACAAAGACCTGATTGCACCTTTCAATCTTTGTATCATCCACATATCCCTGACAATGTAGATTCATGGTAGGCTTCCCTAGAAATGAGAGCATCTATGCTTTTATTAAAAATGAACCTTATAAGCCTAAGGAAATTATATCAATGGAAGATAACAAAGTTCCTAAGGGCTTGACTCCTCTAGAAATTTCATTTTCATCGAGTGATGTAGGCAACGAAGAAAAACATAAAGAAGAGGAGTTGAAAAGGAAAATGGGTTAAACCATTTTCTTGAACATTGGAACACCCAAGTGTCCAAAGAATGTTAAAATAGGTGCCCAATGTTCTGATGAAGAAAAATTGAAGTTCACTAAGTTTCTTGGTGAATTTCAAGATGTTTTTTCTTGGTCTTATGAGAATATTTTTGGTTTTGATCCTGCTCTTATATAGCATGTCATTCCTATCAAGGAGGGCATAAAACCGGTTAGGAAAAATAAAGACCCATTAACCCTGCACTGGAAGCAACTATTCGAAAGGAGTTGGAAACACTCTTGAAGGCTAGGATAATTTTCCCTGTTAAGTACTCTGAGTGGGTTTCTAATTTGGTCCATGTTCAGAAAGCAAAAATTCATATTAGATTATGCGTTTATTTTTTTGCATTAAATAGGGCCAGTATTAAAGCCCATTTTCCTCTCCCTAATATGGAAATGATTTTGCAGCAAGTTGCAAGGTCACAAATGATGTCCTTACTTGACGATTTTTTTGGTTACAATCGAATCAAGGTAAAAAGGACAGATAAATATTAAACCACTTTTATTACATGTTGGGGCACTTTTGCTTATGAAAATATGCCTTTTGTCTTATCTAATGCAGGTGCCACTTTTCAAAGAGCTATGCAAATAGCTTTTGATGATTTGATCGGCAAAATTATTCAGATTTATCTTGATTACTTAACTGTGTATTCTAAAAAATGATCAGATCATTTCAGTCACCTTAGAAAGATTCTCATGCGATGCAAGAAATTTGGCATTTCTTTAAATCAGTCTAAGTCTATTTTTGGCATTACCAAAGGCAAGCTCCTTGGGCACATTGTCTATGATTCATGAATAAGCATAGATCCTGAAAGGATTGTTGTTATCCTAAATCTTCCTGATCCTACTTCCAAAAAGGAGGTTCAAGCCTTTATGGGTGTTATTAACTTTGTCCAAAGGTTTGTTCTTGATTTTGTTGTAATGGTCAAGCCAATTCACAATCTTCTTAAGCAAGATCATTCCTTTTATTGGACAGATGATGTCAAAAATGCTTTTGTAAGGATCAAGAAGGCAATCAATTCCACATCGGTTTTGGCGAAGCCAAATTTTGAGAAAGATTTGTGATATATACTAATGCCATAGAGGAAGTCATTTCTGCTATCCTCATGCAATGCGATGGACAAGGTAATGAAAAACCAGTGGCTTACATGAGTCAAATCTTGTGAGATGATGAGTTTCAATATTCTTTTATTGAAAAGAATGTTTTTCTCTTGTTAAACCTGTTGAAAAAAATTTCCACTTCATCTTAGGTAAGCATACGTTGGTAAAATTCCCTTTACCTATTGTTAATTTTTTTCTCTCACAGACTTATCGCTCTGGAAAGCTTTCACATTGGATTGCCAAGATTTAGGATCATGATCTAACCATCATGAATTCTAAAACGATCAAGGGACGTGACTTATCCCTTCACTTATCTCAACATGTTGAAATAAGTGGAGAAATTGATGAACAAGATAGCTCTCTATCAACATTGTTTTACATTGACAATCAAATCCTTCGGTGGTTGAACATCCTTGGTATAAATATCCAGTTTATTACTTGGAAAATAAAATGTGTACAAATTGCTTAGATACCCATCAAATAAGAAGGATTTGTCTCGAATCTTTTAGATACGTCATTATAGGAGATTTCTTGTTTAGGAGATCTATCGATGGTATGTTACTTCATTGTGTGAACAATGAGGAAGAACATAAATTGTTGCAAGAGACTCATGGATCTTCAAATTCTGTTATTCATGTAGGAGGTCACGTTTTTGCTAAAACCTTTGCTTTTAAGATTATCCCGAAAGGGTACTATTGGCCTTCAATATTTCATCATTCTTATATTTTTTCAAGAACTTGTGACAAGTGCCAGAAGTTTGTTGGGAAAGAACATCTTTTTGCTATGCCTTTACAACCTGTCCTCCTTGAATTTCCTTTTTCAAAATGGGGTTTGGACTTTATCGGTCCTATTAATCCACCATCTTCAGTGGGGAAAGTTTTTATCTTGACAACCACAGAATATTTTACGAAATGGACTGAAGTTGTCCCACTTAAGCATTTGCAGGATGAGCAAGTGATTTCTTTCTTTGAGACTAATATTTTTTCCATATTTGGTCTTCCTTTGGAAATTATTATAAACAATGGTCCTGCCTTTATTTCTACTAAGTTGACCCAGTTTCTAGCTAAATTGGGGGTTAAACATTTTACCTCATCATCTTAATATCCCCAAGGTAATGGGCAGGCCAAGTCTACCAACAAGAATCTGGTTAGAATTATCAAGAGGCTCATTGAAGATAAGTCCTGTCAATGGCACATTCTCCTCACTTACGCCCTTTGGGAAGATCACACTACCACTAAGGTGAGCATTGGTTCCACACCTTTCCAGCATGTTTATGGTCAAGAATCCATTATGTCTACCGAGCTGGAACTCTCCTCTCTAAGGTTAATGCTACAGGTTGAAGAATTAAATTCTTCTTATGTCTCTCAAAGAATGAATGCACTTTTGGCTTTAGAGGAGCAAAGGACATTTGCCTTGGATAATATAAAGAGAAGACAACAAATTGTTAAAATATATTTCAACAAAAGTGTCAAAGATGTCAAATTTAAGGTTAATGAGAAGGTATTGTTGTGGGATTCATCTCATGTTGATAGAGGAAGGCATTCAAAGTTCCAAAAATTATAGGTGGATCCTTTTAAGATCACTTTTGTCCCAGGCCCAAATTCTTACATCCTAAAGGACTTACAAGAGAAATTGTTTTCCTATAGCACTAATGGTTCCCACTTAAAACACTATGTGGAACCAACTTGAAAGTTTTAACGTTGTATGGAATGTTTTATGTATATTAGTTGTTTTATTTGCTTTGATTTACATTTTTTTTATTTCATTTCATCTTATTTCAATTTCTGTTGCAGGGTTTTAACCACCAGTCGGTGTATCAGTTGATGTCGACCTTTTTCCCTCTCAGTCGTTGTTGTGATTCTTTATCCAAGTTGCAATGAAACTATCAACAATGGTGTAGTTATTTTTGGCTAAACCCAAAGACTATTGTTTGTATGGCTTGTTATTTACTGTCATTCCATCGGAAGCTTTCCAAAGTCCAATATTGTTTTTTCCAGAGTGGTTAAAAGAGGCCTATGTATGTATCAAATAGATACGAGTTGCACTCTGGAACTCTTTTCACGAGATTTTTTAACACACGCTCCTCTCATATCTGCTATAATGACCGAATGTTATGCTGTGAAGCCTCCCTGTCAATTGTTTTTCAAAATTTATTGACCTCCTGGGTGTTGAAAAAATACATGGTCTCTCGGTGTTTTCGAGTATCCTTCATTATTTAAATTGACCCTCGTTTCCTCTCTGCAATAAAGTTTAGAGGCATATGTGTGTGCCTGTGTTGATGAGCTCGAATTGCCTTGTTTTCAATCGAGCATATTCATAGGGTTATATTAAGATCTTGGGGTTATAAGTTGAAATACTGTGGTGTTTTAAAAGAGCATGGCTCTCAGTTGTTCCAAGATTATATGCGTTACCTATGGTTACTTCTCGGTGGTAAATTCTTGAGTATGTAAGAGATTATGAGATCTCTATATTTTTTTTAAAGTCAAGAAAACTTTCATTACCTCTCTACATTTAAATTCTAAAGACCCCGACTTGGAGTCTGACTTCTACCTTCCTCAAGCACCTTCTGGGTTCTGTCAATATTTTGGGTTATCAATTTAATGATTGTGGTAATTATAAAGGAACGGGATCTCTCACTTCAAAGACCGTCTCTTGGTCTAATCTCTATGTTTCCTCTCTGTGATGAATTTGTTTGAAGAAGAATAAAATTATGGTTATCTACACCCCGAGAGCTTTCCTTATGGTCGATTATGGTCTTTCTTACTGTGTTAAATCCTAGCATGATCATGATTACATTTAAAGTTTCATAGGAACGTGTGTGAGTGATTGTTTCACCAAGCACGATCATGATTCTATCAAAGCTTAAAAGGGATACATATGTGTCAATATCATTGTGTTCTCTTCATACATATTATGGGAATCACCATGCATATTATGATTTTTTTTAAAGGAAGTCTACACATATTAATTCACACGGAGATCAAGCTCGCGGTTACATTTTTTTGGGTTGATTGTTGTTGTCGAATCAATATTATTTCATTACATTGTCGAAGACCTGTGTGTATGATAGACTCATTAAATGTTCTTTGGTTCTGTCCAGATTTAAAAAGGAACCCGTGTATGATTAAATCAGGCCCGATTTTTGTTTGATGACAATTGATTATTGATTGTTAATCCTGGGTTCATTATTATTTGATTGCCAGGAATGGATATTGGATATAAAAATGGAATCATTGTGCATATTATGGTTGTTTTTTTTTAAAGGAGAGATCATCATTAGAGCATGCAGTACTGTGGAATTAGAAATGTTTGCATAGTCATTATATAAATGCACAGATTGGTATGGATTGAAGATTTCTGGGAAATTAAATTGTTATTGAAGACAACAACAAATTTGTATGCAATTGAGGAACAATTAAATGTTTTGGTCTTGGAAGTGGATGCTTTTTGGATTAAATTTGAAACAGGGTTATGATAGATGATTGATTTAATTTAATTTATGAACAATATCCATACAATTCCCTCTCATTTTCTCACTTTTTCGCTCATTATAAATCTCGTCATGATCCCAAATTCATTTTGCACTCCACGTTCTCTAAAATTAAATTAAAACTATGTATGACAGTGATAAAAAATGACACAGAGATAGATGGCAGCTGATATGTTTTGGTGTTGTTGCACAATTAGTTATTTAATGTATTGTCGAGAAATAATCATGTTCTTACTCCCTGTCATGATATGACTTTTTCTCTCATTACAACTCCCCCAGATATCCCATGAACCCTATTTCTCCCCCTGCTCATTTGACAATTATTAAATAAATTTTATGGATTGGATTGCATGGGTCTGATGTTAATTGTTGAGCCAAAATTTGTTTCATATTAAGAGAATTTCATGTATGGTATGTTAAGAGCTAGTTGCTAATAATTTTTTCATACAGGATGAGTTTCTTCAGTAGAGGAAGTCATGGCTGAAACAATAGGGGTAGAGGAAATTGGAACAAAGGAACTAGAAGGCCCAGATTCTCAATACATTTTGATTTCAATCCTCAAGAGTTAAACCAACTCTTTCAAGATGGATTTTTCAATTGGATTGGACAAGGGATAGTCTAGCCTAGACCAGAGAAGCATCCCTTCCAACCCCAAAATGTTCCTGGTACCCCTGTGCCTCCCCATGTATCTTTGCAACCTAAAGTTCGCGATAATGATGGATGGCAGGAGATTGTGCACCCAGCAGTCTCCCACCATCGTGGCTGGACAAACTTGTCATTACCTCCTCCTCCACCTGTTCACCCAAATGTTTAGATTTCCCCTGCACACTCACTTGTACAGTCCTCCCATGCAAGCAAAAGACTCAAAACCGAGGCTCACCATGTGCATGATAAAGTTAAAGTTTTGTTGCTCCCTCCTCTCCTTCAAGTGACTCCACCAAGTCAGTGTCTTCTTGCATGCACTTGAGGGATGATTTATCCCATGTCATTAGTGAGATCAAGCCTTAAGGTTCCACCCAACCTAAGGTTGATTCAGGGAAGTCCAAAGGGGATAGTAGAAACAAAGGAAGAATTGCCTCTCAAAGTGGCAAATATGGTTTTTTATTATGTGTTTATAATTGATTTGTTGAGGACAGTGGACTGCTAAAAGTTTTGGACAACAAACTTTTTTGGATATTGTGGATATTTACATGTTTGGATATAGTTTGAAATATTTTTGATATTTAAATTTCAATTTGTGGAAAAAATTATGGGAGCCACAAGGAGGCATGTGCATGATTGATTGTCTACTTATGTTTATTTTTGTTATGAAATAAAAGGGAGTCACAAGGGGTCCCACATACTAGTTATTATTTAATAAAAATACCCTTAATTATTATTATTATTATTATTTATTCCCCTAAACTAAAGATTAGTTAATTTTTAGTTAACTTAACTAAATGAGGTAGTTGAACTACTTCAACTAATTTGGAATGCATAAAATCCAAATGAGAAGGAAGAAAAAGGGGAGAATAGGAGGAGAAAGCATATTAAGGGTCCTATTGTAGACAACAAGGTTCAAGGTTGAACCATATCTTTCAGATGCTTGTTTCAAAGAGTCAAGTGGGAAGCAGTCTATGGCAAGTTGATCCAGATTTTAAAGTCAAGTTTTTACTTCTTGTTAGAGTCCCTTTGTATGGTTTTCATCAGGGATTTCAAAGTTTGACCTTGGTCCATACCCTCACAGGGATTTTTGTAAGAGAAGGATACTTTTGATTTCTTGGAATGAAATAAAGCGATTGTTATTATGTCTCATTTGTGTTAATATATGACCTGGTATTTTTTCTTTTGATCTCCACATTTACTTTTGCAATCTGTTATATTCAGAAAATTATATAAAAATGTTATATTTTGCAACAATATTTTATTTTAAAAAATCATCCTAAGCCCTTGTAATTAATACTTGTGGATTGAGAAACACTTTTTGAGGCTATAACTATAGGGTAATATTCTTGACTATCTTTCCTTAGCCAGGCAAGATTCGGAAATGCTTGAGTAAGATAAATTCATATCTTTTCCTCAACACACATGAAGCTAGGAAGGAAGACAATGTTGAAAAGATGGAAGCTCGGAGCTCAAGTTCTGAGAAGCCAGGACACCTTCAAAAGTGGATGAAGAAGACTGAAAAACTAGAATAGAATAGCAGCCATGAGGTAAGCTCAAGCTTGATTTTTTTCTAAAGCATACATAGGCTCCTATGAGAGAATTCGTGTACATACGCGAGGTGACCTATAGAAAGGTCACATACATATGTGAGTTGTATATAGAACATGTCAAGTACATGTTGTGAAATCTTTGGAAAAGAAGGCTATGCAGATGATTTGCAGCATGGTTTGATGGTATAACTCTATTTTGCAGGGTCTGACATGGTTTGTTGCAGGTTTTCATGATTATATGTTGGCATGTGTATTCGATGTATGTATGGTAATGACATATGATTCAATGTTGAAATTCCATATTGGATGCATGGTACTAAACCTAGAGTGTGGATTGAGACATTTATTGTTGAGGAACAGTGTTGGTTATGTCATTGATGATATGGAATTTTGTTTATGGGAAAATTCATGTTGATGTGATGTTAGTTAGAGACATGTCATTGATCTATTGAGGGACACTCTTAGTACATGTTTAGAGGTACTATTGGATGCTTAGTACTTGTTGTAGTGAATGGTTTTTTAGGCATATTTGTCATGGTACATGGATAGTACATATGTGAGCTCCATTGTATATCTTATGATGCATTGTTAGAGGCATATTTGTTGGATGTCTTGGTGCATGCATTTGGCATGTGGTTGAGCTACATATTGGGACATGTAGATGTAGTTGATGAGTTGTTTAGGTGGTTATGTTGTACATCATTGATTAGTCATAGATTGATCTATAGTTGGTGGTTTTTTAGGCATATTTGTCATGGTACATGGCTAGTACATATGTGAGCTCTATTGTATATCTTATGATGCATTGTTAGAGGCATATTTTTTGTATGTCTTGGTGCATGCATTTGGCATGTGGTTGAGCTACATATTGGGACATGTAGTTGATGAGTTGTTTAGGTGGTTATGTTGTACATCATTGATTAGTCATAGATTGATCTATAGTTGATGCGTGATTGGTACATATTTGGTACATTGTTAGAGGAACTTGCTAGCAATATGATTGACACATGGTTTATGGTTGACATGGTATACATGTATGGGAACACATCTTGATTGTAGTTCATCTTGTTGAGGTTTGGTGCATGGTTGATGCACTTTCATTGGTACATGATGTATGGGATGATATAGTTGAGAAACTTGTTATGATGCTTGGTTGATATATTGATGGTTTGTTGGAGTTACTTCACACACACCTAGGATTTATTTTTCCTAAGGTTATTCCTTGTTTATTAGTCATAATTAGTCATTATCCAGTCTCCTATATTTTAGGGGAGAATAT
>JZKD02S1960649.1:25514-45183 GCA_000966675.3 Picea glauca
TGGCCCCGGAAGTTAAAACCTGCTAAAAATAGTAAATTGCCAAAATTGCCAGAAAACTGTTTTGAGCCAGTCGGAAAAGGTGGGTGGCCACCAATATCCACCTGGATCATTGCCACTCAATATCATTTAGACTTGGTCTTTCCCTCCGACGATTTGATTCTCGAGGCAATGACTTGTCTTGACAAAACTTGGGATGATCCACATCATAGATATTATTTTATTCCCGAGCTTAGGAGAGTAGAGGTGAGAGAGTTTTTTTTTACCGTGAATGGAGATAGACCTTGCCCTTCAATCCTTTGGCTACACATGGATTTTACACCGAGGGTAACATATCAAGCATTGTTACAATGATTCCAATCGATATCTCCAGAACCCCTAGCATTGTGGAGAATGTTTTTGTCAGAGCATATTTCTCCCCCGAAGAGATTCAAATTTACACCAAGTTATTAAAGGAGTTCTACGACATTTTTTCCTTGTCTTACGAGGAGATGTTAGGCATTGACCCATGAATTGTCGAACACAGAATCACGACTTATCATGATGCCAAACCAATCCAATAGAAACTTCATCCAATCAATCCTCAATAAGCGACAACTATCAAGGCAGAAGTAAATAAAATTCTCAAAGTTGGTCTTATCTACCCCGTACAATTGATGGAATGGGTGTCAAACCCGGTTCCTATCAACAAGAAACAGGGAACGATTCACATTTTTATGGATTTCCGCAATTTGATCAAGGCATGCCCAAAAGACAATTTCCCAACCCCATTTATCGATTAGATTTTTAATGAATGTGCGAGTTGTGAAGTATTTTCGTTGATGGATGTTTTTTCAGTATATAATCAGATTCAAATCAAACCCGAGGACCACCATAAAACAACTTTTATTTGTCCTTGGGGTACCTTCACATATCGAAATATCCCTTTTGGCCTAAATAATGATGGAGCTACCTTTCAATGGGCCATGTCGTTCTCTTTTCATGACCTCAAACTCATAGTCGAGGCGTACCTTGATGATATAGCATCAGGTTCTCGCAAGAGATCTGATCATCTCACCCATCTACGACTAATATTTGAGCGATGTCACTACTATCAAATTCTCTTGAATCCTAACATGTGCAGTTTCTGTGTGACGTTAGGTTGTATTTTAGGTTTCATTGTATTGATAATAGGGATCATGGTCGATCCTCTCAAGGTTGAGGCGATAGTTCAATTGCCTCCCTTGTTCACAATACCCCAGCTTAAGAGCTTAGAGGGGAAAGTGAATTTTCTTCAATGTTTTATCGCTAATTATGCCGAGATCACTAAAGGGTTCATGCGTCTTTTGAAAGAAGAGGTCCCATTCCATTGGGATGAATTTGCTCGATGCTCTTTTGAAGCGTTGAAACATGCCCTGACATTTTCCCCTTTGCTTCGATCTCCTGATTAAAACATAGATTTATTATTGTATTTGGCTGTTGTGGAGTGGACCATCGACATGGTCTTGGTGTAGGAATATTACATGCTCGAAGAGCACATTATATATTATCTTATTCGAGGGCTGGTTGGACCGAAACTCAATTACTCTCATGCTGAGAAACTTTCTTTGGTAGCTGCCCATGTTGTCCAACGGTTCTGTCACTATATTTTTCTTCGCAAGACCACCGTCATTGTCATCGTCAACCCATTCTAAAAATTTTTAACACCACATGTCATTGGAAGAAATATTAGTATATGGATAGTTATCCTACATAAGTTTGACTTAGATTTTGTTTCTACGAAATCCAAAAAGTCATTGGTCTTTGCCGAACTAATTTTGGAGTTGTCGGTCGAGTCTAGTGATATTATGCCCGAAGAGTTTCCTATCAATGGAGGTATTTTTCTAATTGCATCTTCGGACCCATGGTATGGAGATATTCTTGTGTATCTCCAGACTTTGAAGTGCCCCACTTCTGCTTCTCGCGATGAGCGTCGACGAATTCAACATCAGACATGAAACTATCTTATACTCGATGACACTTTGTATCGTCAAGGTGTAGATTGCATTCTTCGATGATGTCCCACACACAAAGAAGTAGAGCTCATTTTTAATGATTGTCACATTGGATCATGTGGCAATCATTTTTCTAGGTTGGAAACAACCCAAAAGATTCTACCTGTGGGTTACTTCTGGCCCTCATTAATCAAATATTGTGTGGAGGCGATCAAGAAGTGCCACCTGTGCTAGATCTTTTGTCGGAAGATGCAGCCACATCCTTCTATGTTTTCGGTAATTGTTGTTGGTCCTTTCACCAAGTGTGGGATTGAATTTACTACATGTCACCCGACTTCATCCATGGGGCATCGTTACATCATCGTAGCAGTAGACTACTTCACAAAGTGGGTCGAAGCTATGCTGATGTTTAACAATGATGGTGAAACCGCAACTCTTTTCATCTTTAA
Source organism: Picea glauca (assembly GCA_000966675.3). Lineage (NCBI taxonomy): Eukaryota > Viridiplantae > Streptophyta > Pinopsida > Pinales > Pinaceae > Picea > Picea glauca. The sequence goes on from JZKD02S1960649.1 coordinate 27,934, forward strand.
TTAGATAGTATCAAGGTTCGGTATCCTGAAGGAGATTGTCACTGACCATGGAAGTCACTTCCATAATAAAATGATGATTGAATTAATGTCAAAGCTCAGGTTCAAACAAGAATATTCATCACCCTACTACTCACAAGAAAATGGTCATGTTGAAGCTGTGAATACGTCTCTTAAGACTATTCTTCAGTGGACGATCAATTCTTCCAATTCAAATTGGAATTTGATGTTGTATTCAACGTTGTGGGCCTATCAAACATCTATGAAGACTACCACTGGTTTTTCACCTTTTAAACTCATATACGGGCTGGAAGAAGTGTTACCTTTTGAATGTCAGATCCCTTATTTAAATTTGGCATTGGAGTTATTGCCAGACACTTCACCACTTGAGGAACACCTTCTATATCTCGAGCAACATGATGAGAAACATCATGATGCAACCTTAGCCAATGAGGATCATAAGCAACGAGTCAAGTTTCAGTATGATCGGTCTATTCTCCCTCAAATTTTCTCTGAAGGCGATCTTGTCTTGGTCTATGATCAAGACAAAGATCTCTTGGGGGAAGGAAATTTCAAACGCATGTGGTTCAGACCTTTCATTGTGAAAGAGGTCTTAGAGAAGGACACTTAACGTCTAGTTGATTTTGATGGAAATTATTTAGCGAAGCCTAGAAATGGGCTCTACCTTAAGAAGTACTACTCTTAGGTTGGTCACCTGGGTGGCTTCTTGTATATATGTATAGTCTCTTATACATTGTTTATATTTTTTGTCTTGTGGACGTGTAGTTAGTTATGTCTTCTTTTTCACCGTGGAATATGTCAAGTGAATCAAAGGTTTACGTTGGGTTCACGAATGGTGCTAGCCGACACACTCGGAGGCTTGCTTCCACATCTTGGGTGATTTTCACACCTGGAGGCTAGTTTCTATCTTCGGGAGGTGTTATCACTCCAATAAACTCTTTGAGGTTGTGGATAAAATATGCTTGGTAACTTAAGGTAAACTTGTTTTTGTGTTTTTGTATGTGTGGATCAATGGGATAACTCAACTACAATATGGTATCCAGATAGTCAAAATGAATAATCAAATAAACCAATGCCCTTAAGNCAAAATGGCCCCGGAAGTTAAAACCTGCTAAAAATAGTAAATTGCCAAAATTGCCAGAAAACTGTTTTGAGCCAGTTGGAAAAGGTGGGTGGCCACCAATATCCACCTGGATCATTGCCACTCAATATCCTTTAGACTTGGTCTTTCCCTCCGACGATTTTATTCTCGAGGCAATGACTTGTCTTGACAAAACTTGGGATGATCCACATCATAGATCTTATTTTATTCCCGAGCTTAGGAGAGTAGATGTGAGAGAGTTTTTTTTTACCGTGAATGGAGATAGACCTTTCCCTTCAATCCTTTGGCTACACATGGAGTTTACACCGAGGGTTACATATCAAGAATTGTTACAATGATTCCAATCGATATCTCCAGAACCCCTGGCATTGTGGAGAATGTTTTTGTCAGAGCATATTTCTCCCCCGAAGAGATTCAAATTTACACCAAGTTATTCAAGGAGTTATACGATGTTTTTTCCTTGTCTTACGAGGAGATGCTAGGCATTGACCCATGAATTGTCGAACACAGAATCACGACTTATCATGATGCCAAACCAATCCAATAGAAACTTCATCCAATCAATCCTCAAAAAGCGACAACTATCAAGGCAGAAGTAAAGAAAATTCTCAAAGTTGGTTTTATCTACCCCGTACAATTGACGGAATGGGTGTCAAACCCGATTCCTATCAACAAGAAATAGGGAACGATTCACATTTTTATGGATTTCCGCAATTTGATCAAGGCATGCCCGAAAGACAATTTCCCAACCCCATTTATCGATTAGATTTTTAATGAATGTGCGAGTTGTGAAGTATTTTCGTTGATGGACGGTTTTTCGGTATATAATCAGATTCAAATCAAACCCGAGGACCAGCATAAAACAACTTTTATTTGTCCTTGGGGTACCTTCACATATCGAAAGATCCCTTTTGGCCTGAATAATGATGGAGCTACCTTTCAATGGGAAATGTCGTTCTCTTTTCACGACCTCAAACACATAGTCGAGGCGTACCTCGATGATATAGCATCACGTTCTCGCAAGAGACCCGATCATCTCACCCATCTACGACTAATATTTGAGCGATGTCACTACTATCGAATTCTCTTGAATCCTAACATGTGCAGTTTCTGTGTGACGTTAGGTTGTATTTTAGGTTTCATTGTATTGATAATAGGGATCATGGTCGATCCTCTCAAGGTTGAGGCGATAGTTCAATTGCCTCCCTTGTTCACAATACCCCAGCTTAAGAGCTTAGAGGGGAAAGTGAATTTTCTTCAATGTTTTATCGCTAATTATGCCGAGATCACTAAAGGGTTCATGCGTCTTTTGAAAGAAGAGGTCCCATTCCATTGGGATGAATTTGCTCGATGCTCTTTTGAAGCGTTGAAACATGCCCTGACATTTTCCCCTTTGCTTCGATCTCCTGATTAAAACATAGATTTATTATTGTATTTGGCTGTTGTGGAGTGGACCATCGACATGGTCTTGGTGTAGGAATATTACATGCTCGAAGAGCACATTATATATTATCTTATTCGAGGGCTGGTTGGACCGAAACTCAATTACTCTCATGCTGAGAAACTTTCTTTGGTAGCTGCCCATGTTGTCCAACGGTTCTGTCACTATATTTTTCTTCGCAAGACCACCGTCATTGTCATCGTCAACCCATTCTAAAAATTTTTAACACCACATGTCATTGGAAGAAATATTAGTATATGGATAGTTATCCTACATAAGTTTGACTTAGATTTTGTTTCTACGAAATCCAAAAAGTCATTGGTCTTTGCCGAACTAATTTTGGAGTTGTCGGTCGAGTCTAGTGATATTATGCCCGAAGAGTTTCCTATCAATGGAGGTATTTTTCTAATTGCATCTTCGGACCCATGGTATGGAGATATTCTTGTGTATCTCCAGACTTTGAAGTGCCCCACTTCTGCTTCTCGCGATGAGCGTCGACGAATTCAACATCAGACATGAAACTATCTTATACTCGATGACACTTTGTATCGTCAAGGTGTAGATTGCATTCTTCGATGATGTCCCACACACAAAGAAGTAGAGCTCATTTTTAATGATTGTCACATTGGATCATGTGGCAATCATTTTTCTAGGTTGGAAACAACCCAAAAGATTCTACCTGTGGGTTACTTCTGGCCCTCATTAATCAAATATTGTGTGGAGGCGATCAAGAAGTGCCACCTGTGCTAGATCTTTTGTCGGAAGATGCAGCCACATCCTTCTATGTTTTCGGTAATTGTTGTTGGTCCTTTCACCAAGTGTGGGATTGAATTTACTACATGTCACCCGACTTCATCCATGGGGCATCGTTACATCATCGTAGCAGTAGACTACTTCACAAAGTGGGTCGAAGCTATGCTGATGTTTAACAATGATGGTGAAACCGCAACTCTTTTCATCTTTAATTAGATAGTATCAAGGTTCGGTATCCTGAAGGAGATTGTCACTGACCATGGAAGTCACTTCCATAATAAAATGATGATTGAATTAATGTCAAAGCTCAGGTTCAAACAAGAATATTCATCACCCTACTACTCACAAGAAAATGGTCATGTTGAAGCTGTGAATACGTCTCTTAAGACTATTCTTCAGTGGACGATCAATTCTTCCAATTCAAATTGGAATTTGATGTTGTATTCAACGTTGTGGGCCTATCAAACATCTATGAAGACTACCACTGGTTTTTCACCTTTTAAACTCATATACGGGCTGGAAGAAGTGTTACCTTTTGAATGTCAGATCCCTTATTTAAATTTGGCATTGGAGTTATTGCCAGACACTTCACCACTTGAGGAACACCTTCTATATCTCGAGCAACATGATGAGAAACATCATGATGCAACCTTAGCCAATGAGGATCATAAGCAACGAGTCAAGTTTCAGTATGATCGGTCTATTCTCCCTCAAATTTTCTCTGAAGGCGATCTTGTCTTGGTCTATGATCAAGACAAAGATCTCTTGGGGGAAGGAAATTTCAAACGCATGTGGTTCAGACCTTTCATTGTGAAAGAGGTCTTAGAGAAGGACACTTAACGTCTAGTTGATTTTGATGGAAATTATTTAGCGAAGCCTAGAAATGGGCTCTACCTTAAGAAGTACTACTCTTAGGTTGGTCACCTGGGTGGCTTCTTGTATATATGTATAGTCTCTTATACATTGTTTATATTTTTTGTCTTGTGGACGTGTAGTTAGTTATGTCTTCTTTTTCACCGTGGAATATGTCAAGTGAATCAAAGGTTTACGTTGGGTTCACGAATGGTGCTAGCCGACACACTCGGAGGCTTGCTTCCACATCTTGGGTGATTTTCACACCTGGAGGCTAGTTTCTATCTTCGGGAGGTGTTATCACTCCAATAAACTCTTTGAGGTTGTGGATAAAATATGCTTGGTAACTTAAGGTAAACTTGTTTTTGTGTTTTTGTATGTGTGGATCAATGGGATAACTCAACTACAATATGGTATCCAGATAGTCAAAATGAATAATCAAATAAACCAATGCCCTTAAGAATCAATAATCAGATGATAGCTTTAAGTGGGTGAAGAAGACAATGATTATAAACTAGATACATAATGATGGGTTTAATAAAAAATGTAAGAAACTATTAATCAAGTTATGAACTAACTAATGAGATGACAATAATTTTGCAGTTAAAACAACTTGAATAGGAGTACAAAAGAAGGGTGGAAATCTGACATTAATAGAGAGAGAAACTTGTGATCTGTATTATCATATGAAAAGTCGGTTACAAAGGTATAGTTCCTATATCCAAAATCGAACCCCCTCCTCTATCAAAATGATAGGCATTTATAACCTTTTACAACAAGTCTTAGATCCTGAAAAACTGGATCTGAATTTCTAATTATAGAAAAATAGACTACAAACTGAGTATGATAAGCTAAACCAAATCTAGTTACTTATGGATCGAACTGTCTTCAAAATGGTCTTTGACATCTGGTCTTTATCATTGATGTTCTTCTGATGTGTCTCTGATGTGATGACACATGCCTTCAATAGCTTAAATCTTTCACCAGTTGTGAGCAAGGTCTTAGCTGACCATGTGAGCATCTACCTCATATATCTCCACAAAATCTTGAAACCAAATATTTCATAATTTGGTGATTAATTCTTTGACGCCACCTTATCCTTTAATTCACCCAAAAATCGCTCTGTTCGAGCTCAAACTCCTCAAAATTTTCTCTTTGCGGTTTCACCGGCTCTTCTTCCTTGAAATATGCTAGTTATTCATTGAAAGCTCTGCTTTTCAATGACTAACTGGTTGTAAATACGTTTACTATGCCAGTGAAAAGCCTGAGTTGGCAAAAAAAAAAATCCTTGCTGGTCAAAACTAAACTTATTTATTGGATGATTCGACACTTAGGCTATTTTCTGTCTCCACCATATCCATCTCTGTTTCGGTCTCCATTGTAACCACCTCGGCCTCTATTATCACCTCCATATCAATGCAAGTTGTTCGGTCATGTCATTGCCCTGAAATGATCCTGGAAGAAGATTTCCAGAAGATAACCGATCCATATTGAATCAGAAGATCGAGCTAGCTATCTAGATCTTATGAAATAAAATGTATCAAAACCCAATATATATTTCCACAAATCGGGATCTTGGCTTCCTAGCCCTAATGAATATAGATATCAGATATCTTCTTCCTCCTACAAGCCCATGGCTTAAGACCTTGTTAATGGATGATTGCAATAAGAAATGTATTGTTAGGCCTGGAAGTTATATACCCCACTTAATTTGGCAATGTGGGTGTTGAAATTCATACATTCGCACTGCATATAATTAGTTGAGCATTGAGACAAAAATAATCTCGATCAGTCAAAATAGCTCCACTCCACTTCAAGAGCCATGAGATCTGGGCACTTTCTGAAATGTGGAGCGAGTTGTTTCACATGCAAGCACAAGGCCACCTTCTCTCCACCAAATAGTATATTCCTTGTATTTATGCCTCTTGATGGCATGTGACATTCTAAGTGTATCAACTATTAGGGCTGTCGTTTGAAATGTGTTGTTCATTTGAAAAACACATAATTCCTACGTGTTCTTTTGAAACCTGTAGCTTTCAATTTGATGCTTGAGCCACATTCATCTTTAGAATAACTGCACAACACATCTTCACCTTGGCACATGGTAGTTTGTATGTGTTGACTTGTTGTTGATGTGTGGCTAGGTATGTGGCTTTAATGTGCTACATGGCATATAAATTCGGCTTGTGAAATTTGGAAGCTCTTTTACAATTGACTATCTCCATAACGTTCTTCTTTTGCCCATATGAAGAGTCAATAGGTTTTCTTTATCACCCTTAGACTTTACAAGAAACTGGATATCAAAAACACCATCTGCACAATCTCTTGGTACCTGCAATCTTAATTGGGCATCTGGCAACTCAATGTATGCACCATATTACCACTCTTTCATACACCGATTTTACACTTGTCGTTGATGCAAATGACACTGTATTCCTAGAACCCTACTCACTTGAATAACCTGCATGATATTTTGGCATTTTCAATCTTGGCAAATAATAATAATAACTAGCTTGATGATACAAGTGAATGGAATCGGGTTTGGCACTTGCGTGACTTTAGTGACTTGTGTTTTGGCTTATGAGTTGACTGTGCTTGGCATGTAGATTGGTATACTTTGATTGACTTGATTGTGATATGGCTCAGACTGTTATGGCTTAGACTTAGGATTAAAATGCACAAGCACACACCATTTTTTGGAGTTTATAAAAAAAATACAAATGAACTCTTTTGGGAATATAAAATATATATTTTATTCCAAAACATAAAAGCTAGGAAATAACTTTTTTGTGTGTCTTTGTATTGCAGGTTGAGAGGCATAGTATCAAAGCAAAAGAGATTAATAAGGCATTATTCTAAGGCATGATGAAAAATTGACATGGAGAATGAGTATGATACTAGCCAAATACCCAGGGGAATGATAAATCAAGTGGCAAATAATGAGGACATTCTCAAAAATACCAGTTTCACTAGTGCCAACGCTTTCTAAAATTGGGAATTGGAGGTATAGACAGTTCTTCTAAAAATTTATAAATGAGCTTATGGAGAAAACACTCAAAAATACCAGTGCATTTTTATCGCTAACATGAGGTATTTGTCTAGGCGACACAACCAATAATGTTTCCGAGTACAACACAATGATATAAATTCTATGTGATGCTTTGTCACATGGAATTTCTCACCTCTGGGTTTACCTAGATGCTTAGTTGGTTGTGTCCCAGTTAAATGGGGTTTACCGTGTTTATGATCCCACTCTTCATAGATGATTCTTTAGGGTACATCTCTTAGAACAATATTTNGTAACCACCTCGGCCTCTATTATCACCTCCATATCAATGCAAGTTGTTCGGTCATGTCATTGCCCTGAAATGATCCTGGAAGAAGATTTCCAGAAGATAACCGATCCATATTGAATCAGAAGATCGAGCTAGCTATCTAGATCTTATGAAATAAAATGTATCAAAACCCAATATATATTTCCACAAATCGGGATCTTGGCTTCCTAGCCCTAATGAATATAGATATCAGATATCTTCTTCCTCCTACAAGCCCATGGCTTAAGACCTTGTTAATGGATGATTGCAATAAGAAATGTATTGTTAGGCCTGGAAGTTATATACCCCACTTAATTTGGCAATGTGGGTGTTGAAATTCATACATTCGCACTGCATATAATTAGTTGAGCATTGAGACAAAAATAATCTCGATCAGTCAAAATAGCTCCACTCCACTTCAAGAGCCATGAGATCTGGGCACTTTCTGAAATGTGGAGCGAGTTGTTTCACATGCAAGCACAAGGCCACCTTCTCTCCACCAAATAGTATATTCCTTGTATTTATGCCTCTTGATGGCATGTGACATTCTAAGTGTATCAACTATTAGGGCTGTCGTTTGAAATGTGTTGTTCATTTGAAAAACACATAATTCCTACGTGTTCTTTTGAAACCTGTAGCTTTCAATTTGATGCTTGAGCCACATTCATCTTTAGAATAACTGCACAACACATCTTCACCTTGGCACATGGTAGTTTGTATGTGTTGACTTGTTGTTGATGTGTGGCTAGGTATGTGGCTTTAATGTGCTACATGGCATATAAATTCGGCTTGTGAAATTTGGAAGCTCTTTTACAATTGACTATCTCCATAACGTTCTTCTTTTGCCCATATGAAGAGTCAATAGGTTTTCTTTATCACCCTTAGACTTTACAAGAAACTGGATATCAAAAACACCATCTGCACAATCTCTTGGTACCTGCAATCTTAATTGGGCATCTGGCAACTCAATGTATGCACCATATTACCACTCTTTCATACACCGATTTTACACTTGTCGTTGATGCAAATGACACTGTATTCCTAGAACCCTACTCACTTGAATAACCTGCATGATATTTTGGCATTTTCAATCTTGGCAAATAATAATAATAACTAGCTTGATGATACAAGTGAATGGAATCGGGTTTGGCACTTGCGTGACTTTAGTGACTTGTGTTTTGGCTTATGAGTTGACTGTGCTTGGCATGTAGATTGGTATACTTTGATTGACTTGATTGTGATATGGCTCAGACTGTTATGGCTTAGACTTAGGATTAAAATGCACAAGCACACACCATTTTTTGGAGTTTATAAAAAAAATACAAATGAACTCTTTTGGGAATATAAAATATATATTTTATTCCAAAACATAAAAGCTAGGAAATAACTTTTTTGTGTGTCTTTGTATTGCAGGTTGAGAGGCATAGTATCAAAGCAAAAGAGATTAATAAGGAATTATTCTAAGGCATGATGAAAAATTGACATGGAGAATGAGTATGATACTAGCCAAATACCTAGGGGAATGATAAATCAAGTGGCAAATAATGAGGACATTCTCAAAAATACCAGTTTCACTAGTGCCAACGCTTTCTAAAATTGGGAATTGGAGGTATAAACAGTTCTTCTAAAAATTTATAAATGAGCTTATGGAGAAAACACTCAAAAATACCAATGCATTTTTTATCGCTAACATGAGGTATTTGTCTAGGCGACACAACCAATAATGTTTCCGAGTACAACACAATGATAGAAATTCTATGTGATGCTTTGTCACATGGAATTTCTCACCTCTGGGTTTACCTAGATGCTTAGCTAGTTGTGTCCCAGTTAAATGGGGTTTACCGTGTTTATGATCCCACTCTTCATAGATGATTCTTTAGGGTACATCTCTTAGAACGATATTTTTATTACATTATATATCCATGTTCCTAGGAGATTTAATAATTTAACAGATACTCTAGCTAATCAAGTTTTAGATTGGAATGTTGCTCACATATAAAAATAAAAGCACACACATACACATGTAAATACATTTGTAAAAAATGTTATCCATAAATAAAGAAACATGCATATATATATATATATATATATATATGTCCAACAAATATTGTTACAAGTACAAAAGTGGGCATGAAATCTTCAAAAGTCATCAGTCTACATCGTTGGGATTATGCCCTCAAAAATATATATAGTAAAAAAAGTTCCCTCGGCACATCAATGGTCCAACACTATCTAGGGTTGAGGCCTATTGGCCCTGCTATAATGAACAATGGTGTTCGCAAGATGCTGAAACAACTGGACCCAAGTCCAAGGCACCCCTACTACATGTGGTTACATAGTTGGGGGAATATCCTCAATCTCAGCAATAGGAATGACACGAGTGAGAGAAATGAGGTTCCACTCCACTCGTCATAATACTCTATCAGCATGTTCGGCTAGGGGTCCTCTCGCAGCCGTTGGTCCTCTTGCTATTGCTAGTCCTGCCTTAGGTTGAGGGAGACACTGAGTCCTGGAAAAGTCTATCGATCGAACATGCCCCACATCTATACATAACAGATTCAAGAGTCAGTACTCTACACACACATAAAAAGGATAGATATGAAAATTAAAAATTTAATAAACTTAAAAAATATATGTTACCTATCTCATCAAGATCTTTTTTGGGAGGCACAGCCATGTCTATATCTCTGAGGAAGTTGATCCCTTCATAAAGGTAATCCTCTATCACTGAGATATGACGTGCCCACCAGTCAAAAAAAATTTCATCGAAGGCCTCTATAGTTCTCCCTCCACCTTGTCTAGGAAATAAAGCTTCCCACCTTCTCACTGCTGGGAAGGAGGCTGCATGCCCCCGTACTTATCTTTGGGACTAAGACTAGGCACCCTCTCGAAGAAGGAGCATAAAATGGTACCAAACCTGAAGTTATTGTTGGTACGCCTACGACACTCTAAGAGTTGTCTCTTCATGCATACAAGCATGGTGGTACTCCAGTAAAAAAATGTTTCCTGCAAACACTGAATTGCACAATGCATATGTGCTTGTGAGTCCCGATGGAGTGTCATGGATCCAATAATCTGACCGATCAGAAGTAGGATCACTCGTAGAGAAAATATGGTGATCTTTTGGATCGAAACTTGAGAACCCACTTTCTCAGTACCATCCTCACAGTACATGTTGATGTAATCCTCAATGTTGAATGACCCCATAGGAAAAGTCCTCAATTTGGATGGTTCCCCTCTTCTTGAGAGCCCAGCCAGAAAGTATATGCTCTATGTAGTAGGGGTCAGTGATTGACCCTCCAACATAAAATCCTCTGCATTGGGATGCCAATATTCCATGAGAGAATTGAGAAACCTCGATTGTTCCCTCATAAACGAACACTGGAAGAATTTCCATAAACCACATTGTTTCAGTGTGATGATGGCCACAGGGTCCTCCTCGAACAAGATATCAAGATCCTCATGCTCTCTCTCCCTCCAGTGAACATACAACCTGTCACGTGAAAAATTGGAGAAGAGTACAAAGGGAGGTGTACGCAGTTTTTTTACTACATAGTCGCGTATGTACTCAGTTTGTTTATTCTTCTGCCTGAGCACATACATGGGTTGGCCTTGGACAACCCGTGTACATGCAGGCGCGACCCTTTTACAAGGGCACACCCATCCCAAACTTAAAATTAACTTAAAAGAAAGGAATTTAAATGCAAGAAGAAGTTTTTTGTACTTACTTACTACAAGTAAAAGGTTGTTTTGTCCACTCTAGCTCCCAGAATCCACTCCTTTGACGAAGGGATTTTTTGACCTTTTGGTTAATTTTCAATTTGCAATGGTGAAAATGAGTTGTCCACCTCTATTTATAGAATTTTTTGGCCCTTTTTTGGTCCCCTTTATCATTTTTCCTAGCTTGGTGTTTACTCGAATTCACTTTCGAGTTATCTATTGGTCATTCTGGTACTTTTCTCCTTTCACTTTGGTAATTGTTTTTGGGATTGGTTAAATTTATAGACATCCTTTGGTAAAAGTAAATTTTTCCAACTTTTTCATATAAGTTAGGATTTCATTCCCACTTTCTGCGTCTCGTTGTATTTTTCGCTTTTCCATAGGATCGACCCCACTGAAGTGTGACACAAAACCTTCATTGCTCATTTAGAAGTGTCGTAATTAGGTGGCAGAGTATACCTCTATATGGATGTCCTAGGAAGATCCTTTGTTGCATTTTGGTGTCCATGCTGTCAGTCTTGACTATATGCTTGAGTGAAAGATACCAGATATATAAAATATGTAGAACATAAATAATAATGCTAGAAATGGTAGAATAACAGTAAAATATCCAGCATAATCTCCACAATAACACAGAAATGATATAAGAACAACAATAGAAATAACACTTTGATTCAGAAAGAAATGTTCACAGGACTCTTCGAGGGGGTAACCTCCAATCGAGCAGAACTCTGTTACAATAATATCCAAGCTAGGGTTTTCATACCCTCGACCCTTATTTATACAAAATATCTATCAAGAGAAACATCTAGAGGAAGATCCTTCTAGAAGCATAAGCTTCTATTAGGTCTTCTTACATCAGCCTTATTCTATTTTATTGAAAGGCCTTATTAATATTGACCTTTATTACATCCGAATATATTAATCTACCTATGTGCGGGTTAGGACTCTAACATTGAGAGTCCTCAATTAGTCCCATCATTATTACATATCGAAGCCTCATTCTTTTTTCTAATCATCATTCTTGGCCTTACTCTCGGGACTCCCTAATGAGAACGCTTTGTTGTCTTTCAAGCTCGCTTTAAAATTTGAAAGCAACATCCAACAAGACTGTATTTATTATTTTTGATCTTGTCTATATTACTTGAGAAACATAGTGCCCTGGACTCTTCTTTAAGCCCTTTTCAGACTCTCTAAAATTGAAAAGATTGTCGAGCGATCTTGTTTCCCTTCACACTCGCCAAAATCAAATTTGAAGGCACATATGTCTGGTAGTAGTTTACCCCTTTTTTGGTCTGGATGGCTAATTTTATGAATAAAGGTATTCTCTAGCAACTTCAGTTCGCTAGAAGAGTATTCTCAGGCATAAGTTTAACCCTTTTTCGGACCCGAGGGACTAAATTTTAAAAAAAGGAACATTCTCCTTAGCTTTGTTTTATCACCTTTTTTGGGCCTTGGAGATTACTTACAAAAAAGGAACCCCCCCCCCCGAGTCCATAGTTAAGATCTTTTTAGAGTCCCTAAAATTGAGTGACCTTGTTCCTTCACACTCATTAAATTGGTCCAGAAGAACATCTACTTGGCATGAGTTTAACCCTTTTTCCAGCTAGTAGATTATAACGGAAAAAGGTACACCTTGGGAGATTCGTCTCTCCATGAGAGTTCTCCTCAGTTACTTTTATAATTTTTCAGGCTAAGGAAACTAAACTCAAAAAAAGGTTGTGAGTCCATAGTTAAGCTCTTTTCAGACTCATTGAAATTGAAAATATTTTCGAGTGATCTTGTCTTTATCACACTCGTTAAAATGGTTTTGAAAATATGTCTTTTCAGTGCAATCTTAACCCTTTTAGTTCCAATTGGAATAACTACGAAAAAGGTACTCCATGGAGTCTTCTTTTGTGTTTTTTCAGACTCTCTAAACATGAAAAAACTACAGATCTTACCTTCTCTAGGCTCATAAAAATTTACATAGAAGGGGTCTTACTGTGTCATGCTTAATCACATTGCGGGTCTCATATTTGTGTCTTTGGCCTAATGTCATCTCCATGTTGCTCTCAACTGAACCTTTGAAGCATTCCTTATACACAATACTTGCAACACTTTTTTCCTCTGTGATCTGACACTTTGACCCATGGAGGAATTTTCCCCGAGTGTCCTTATCTTGCACATGTCTCCTTGCCTTGAGAATTAGTATGTTCCATGCACTTGGAACCTGTTTTCTTTCTCATGAAACTCATTCCTCCTTTGTAACATATAATTTTTTTATTATTTTTCAAGCTCATTTAAAAATTGAAAAAGACAAAAAAATCAAATATTCCAAAAAGAGGGGACGAGAAATATACATTCTTTTTTTGGCAGCAAAGATAGTCACCCTTGGACAAAGCACATCCTTCTGTTTTTTTTTCAAGCATTGGGATCTAGTATGACCTTAGGAAGTTGTTATCGCTACATAGAGTTGTGTCCTCCTCCATTTGGTTACTCTTCCAAACATATGGAGTGTTTGCGGTGCCTCCTCCATCACAAACTTATGTCAATTTTATGCTGCTTGAGTTTGATCATCTTTCATGTTTTTTCCAAGGGAATTTTTTCCCAACCTGAGTCAGCCTTTCTGTAGTTTGTCTCTTGACTTTCATGAGTCAGCCATCCCAAGAATCCATTCAAGTCCATATTCAAAATCGACTAAGTTCTATGCATGATCATTGATATCCTCCAATCTTTTCCTGGCGGATTGTCAAAGACCTCAGAGTAGTGAGTCTTACACTCCCATTGTACTCCTAACTGAGTTTTGAATATGTTGAATTTGTTTCTCGAGCTATGAAGTTTTCATCTCAAGTCGCAGGCGTCACTAGCGTCTTGAAGATGGATATTATACTTGTATATCTTCGACTGATTTTGAGATGTAGATCCATTGTGTATTTCTCACGGATACACTTTATATAGTTATATGACATGGATTTGCAATGTATTTGATTGGAAACCATGATTTAGTTCATCCCACGTATGGGTATGCTCACCTCAGAGAGACAATTTTTGTTTTGCAGATGGCACCTCCCAAAATTTGGTCATAGGCTCACTCGATTTCATGAATTCTCATTGGTGAAGATATTGTAATGTATTTCATCCATCATTTTATCTTATGACCTCATACATTAGGGGGCATCTGTTATAGCCCTAAAATTCCCTACTCATGCATACATGGCATTGGCCTTCCTACTTGTATAATTTTCCAAATCACTGCTGAGGTACTCCATTTAAAAAAACAATTTTTAGAGCATGTATGCAGCCTGCTACATTACTTCTCATGTACATATGATTGCTACAGGTTATATAGCCCACATACATATGCTAGATGCACACTAAACAACCCGCGTATACCTCCAAAAGTTGCAAAAATTAAAAAAGTTGTAAGGAATTCAGTGGAATTTACAGGCTATTGCAGGTTTCCCAACCAATTTGCCTGCTATATCCCATCCCCCAACCAAATAACTATCCTTTATTCATATAAAACAAGGCCTTGGGGTCTCATTCCATAATAAATCATTAGAACGGTGAAACTCTACCCATATTTTCTTTCCTTCCTTGCCCAAGCATTTGCATCCTTTTGTGACTTATTTCCTCAGCATTCTATCTCTAGCCCCTTTTCTCGCATACAATCCATTCCCTTCCCTTTGAGGTGATCAATAGATTGTGAGAAGAGGCTTATTGAAGGTTCACTTGGAGCATTGTTAAGAGGATCCCAGACTAGGTTCGTGGAGCATTAGCCTGCAAAGGTTGTAAGCTTAAATATTTGATTAATGAATAAAATAATCTCTTTTCCTTATCCCAAATGATGGTTTTTATGTCTTTTCTTTGATTTATAAATAACAATTTATATGTGACCTTAATTTATGAATATAAATATCATCCTTGTAGCCTTTTTTTTGTAGTTGTGGATGCAGGTCATCTTTGGGAGGATACTTGCAGGCTTGGGAGCTACAGAGCTTGAGGAGATCAACAACAAATGTTGGATAAAAGGTGTTGGCCCTTGGTTATGGAAGAAAGCGGAGAACAAGGGAGAAAAGGTAAAAAGTGAACTTCACGGGAGACACAGTGACTATCACTGGGTTGAAGGAAGCAAAAGAGCAAAGAATATGGAGCGAGGTATGGAAAAGAAATCCATTGGATGAGAAGATCAAGGATGACAGATCAGAAAGGAAGAGGGATCGAGGACAACTCAAGAAAATGACCATTGGATGCTTTGGAGCACTATGTGAGAAGGAAGGAAAGATAGGGTGGTGAAGCCCAAAAAAAGTGGATCAAGTTGACCTAGGGTTTTGGCACCTAGTTTCTGGCCTAAGGCTGTCGGTGAGTTATTGTAATGTATAAATAAGGGTCAAGAGGACCTGGGTCAGGAGGTTACTAGAGGTTTTTGGTACAATAGTGTTATGATATCTATTGTTGAGGAGAGAGACCATTGTATTACGAGAGAGAAGCACTGAGAGAGAGAGCCTTCTGGTATTGTAAGATCTTCTGTCGTGTGTGAAGATCAAGTGCTGCAGCTGGGTGTGCAGGAAGGGGAGAGAGAGACAAGAAAGAAGATCTGCTAGCTAAGAGTGCATATAATAACTACAAGATTTACTTTAATAAATCATAAGCACGATTCTATGGACATAGACCTAGAGAGAGGGTGAACCACGTACATCTGTTTTTTATGGGTGTGATTGATGCTTTGATCTTTGTCGTTGTTATGTTGTTACCTGATTTATTGTAGTAGATCAAATCTAAATCTATGAAGGATGGATCTATCTAGTTGAATGATAGATGTATGATGTATTGTTGTTGTAATAGACCCACTTGATAATCTCCCGGTTGTAGACATCCATGTCTGCAACCCCTTCATAGCTTCTTCAGGTGAGACTGCATATGCTTCGCAGGTGTTGCCAAAAGGGCCAGTAGCTAGGGATTGTTGGTGCGATCTTGGAGTGAACCTTGGGTCTTCCCCTGTGCCAATAAATGGTTCCATTGTCGGGACTGAAATCTTCTTGAGGTAATTTCAAGGTGGTTCATGTTAGCACCAATTCTTGCAAGGGGGTGTTTCTCTCCGATTTCGGGCCCTTGGTGCAAATGCGTAGAAATGGGGTTTAAAACCCATCAAATTCATTTTATTCAAAGGCCGCAGTCATGAGTGCCAAGTGAAACACACAGAAGAAGTCCATTTCAGGTTTAAAATCAAGCGAGCGGGCATTTTGTTTTTAACGGCGAGGATCCATAGATGGAGCAGATCGATGGTCATCGGGTAAACTTGCGTCATGGAGTTGCACAAGGTTTAGCACATGGGCTCATCTCTTATGTCCAAAGTCATGAAATGATCATGGTCATCTAATCTAGTCGAGACACATGGCTCCTGATCAGGCTCGGTCGCGATTTCGTCTACCAGGACTTTGAAAGAAAAGGGGTCGCTCCTCCACTGCATCAAGAATCGCCGAAAACTGAAACGTGAAATGTAAAATCCCCCCAAGAGTCGTTTCGAAATTATAGCTATCGGGACTTTGAAAGACAAGGGGTCTCTCCTCCATGGCATTGGGAATCTCCAAAACCTGAAACGCAAAATGTAAAATCCCCCCAGGAGTCGTTTCGTCATTCTGGCTACTGGGACTTTGAAAGACAAGGGGTCGCTCCTCCACTGCATCGGGAATAGCCAAAACCTAAAATGTGAAATGTAAAAGCCCCCCAGGAGCTGTTTCAACATTCCAACTACCAGGACTTTGAAAGACAAGGGGTCGCTCCTCCACTGCATCGAGAATCGTCGAAACCCGAAACGTGAAATGTAAAAGCCTTCTTGAAGATAGGTACATGGCCCTATGGTTATGTTGAGAGTGAAACCTGGAGAAATGAAGGATGGCCTCCAAGATTTGGAAAACCGACACGTGGTCACTCTCTATGTATTTAGTCTCAGCCACCCTCCATGGAAGAAGTAGTTAATGAATATTGAGCAGGTGGTTGAGACCTCAGCTCAATCCATAAATGGAAGGCATGGGAAGGGTTAGAAGCAGTCAGTTCATGGTACTCCG
>JZKD02S1960671.1:49724-65634 GCA_000966675.3 Picea glauca
GAAAATGTAATTTCTAATTTTCCAATATTTTTAATAGAAGATGTAGTTTAACACACAATCAATATAATAGTGTCAAAGTGGATAACATAATAGTTTCAATGTGGATAATGTAATTTTCATTCAAAATATGTGTGTTTAAAGGATAATTTAAATCTTAATTAACAATTATGTTAAACAATAATAAATAAAATATATGTGTTTAAAGGATAATTTAAATCTTAATTAAAAATTATGTTAAATAATAATAAATAAAAAGACAAGTATAATATATTTCTCAAACAAAATATGTATACCTAAAGAGATGATTTAAATTCTAATCAACATTTATGTTAAATGATAACAAATAAAAATACAAGCATAATGCCTTTCGGATTTACAAAACATAATAACAAAACAAAATGATACATATTTACATTAATAAATAATAACAATATAGATTATTAATTAATATGATTAATAAAATAAATAGTACATATTAAGTATAACAAGTAGTAATTACGCCGAAGGCGTTCTTTTAGGGAGAGTCATCTTTCGCATTTTCGTCGTTTGTCCATAGCTTATGGCTACATGACACGTCGTCGCCAAAGTCATCGCCATCAGTCGTCGCTAAAGTCACCACCATCATCAAACCCTCCATCATAACTCGCATCCTTGATAATATATCGCATCCTGCCATGTTACCATTCGCGAGATTCCCTCTTATTCTGCAAAGATGATGATATCCACCTGGAACAACACCACCAGGCATAATCAGAAGGCCCAGGGGTAGGGGCAGGGTTTGGCTGCAGGCTATGCCAGGGAATACATCAAGTTCAACAACAACGAAGGAGGAGAACGCTCTTCTTTTTGTTTGTCGGGCAGTCAGCCGGAATCGATTCTGAATCACCAGCCGCAAAAACAAACCCAAGCCACAGAGACCAGATAAGGTAGGCTCGCACGAATCTTTAGTCTCTTTATTTTTCACTTTTTTTTTTTGGGACGTGAAAATAGATGTGGAAAAAAATGAATTTAGCTCTACGGAATTTAGAGTCCCGTATATTTATTTTTGCTTCTACGTGAGGGCTTGTGGCTTTATTTATTCTTGCTTTAGTGTCTGTGATGTTTGAAGTTTGAACTTGTGACTCTGTGGGGATTGAACCCGTGACTTCCTTTTTATCAATTGTTGTCCTATAATTATGTATTGCGCAGCTATTCTACCTCACGTTTTCTCCAGCAAATCTGTATTCACAAGCAGGGGTTCGAAGGGTTTCATACAATGTAACGGGGAGAAAATCACCAAAACAAGGTCACAAGGCAAACCCTCCGCCATATTTCCAAAAGCTTGTTGCCATTCTCGAACTGGGTTCTGGAGCTTTTGTGACAACAACATTCAATAATTTTGACAAACATGCCATAATTGCAATCCATAGCAAAGCTCTCAGGCATTTCACACAAGTCGCCACCGGAGAATATTTTTGTATACATTAGGGTTACGTCCATGCTCTGTGCCTCCATCACACCTTGATGAATTAAATACAGAGGAAGAAAATGAATGAAGTTAAATACAGAGGAAGAAAACGAAGGAATTTAAATATAGAGGAAGAAAACAAATGAATTTGCAGATTGAAATTGAGGGAAGGGTCCGAATGAATTTTGAGAGCAGTGGATTGAACAGTAGGTTGGAATATTGATGGAATGGAATGGAAACACGAAAATTTCTTATAGCAAGATTGCACGTGATGGAAACCTCCTCGTATTGAGAGATGATGCGGAGCAACGCCTTCAACATGGGAAATCACGATTCAGATGAAACTTCTATGTCAAATATAAAATATAGAAACGCTTAATCCACGTTTTGGCTTTTTTTTTTTCTGATTTTAATATAAAATTTTGTAAATATCAATTGTTGGAATGGTAAATATCCATTGTTGAGATTTTATAATCTAACCATATTTAATTTATTTTTCAATAAAAAATATAAACACCATAATGTAAAAATCACTCTGCTCTTGCTTGGAGTTATACATACTCGTTTGTTATTTAGCCACCTAGAAGTCATTGATACAAGAGTCCTCGTTGGTAAGGGCAGTGTCCATCTGAGTGTTGAAGGTGTTTCATTTCAGGTGGTTCTTCATCTCCGCCAGATATTGGTGAATCTGGTATGTGGTGGTTTCGAAATTCTCCATATTATCCTTTAACATTGCCTTTTTTCTTTTACTCATCCTAGATATTTTGGTTTTCAGGCTCGCGGACCAAACAAACATGTTGTGGGCATTAATGAGGCTCATATGCACGATTTCATTCATAAGATCGATTTTCTTGGGCTTCAGAGGCCCTTGGTAGGAAGAGAGTGACGAAACACAAACCTGCGGATACAGAGTCATATTGCACAAAGTTCTGATAAATTCTTCCATGTATGTGTCGTTGTGCACGACATTCAAGACATCAATTGCTGCCCTTGGACCCATAATGGTAGTTATTACAATAACAGAAAGAATAATAGTTGATGGAGCCATGGAAATTTGATCTCAAGACGTATTCGTAGAAGGTCTCTTGTTTTTCTCTAAATAGGGGGGTTGGCACTAGTTCTTTGATTTTTTGAAGCTCTGCTCTGCCATAAATAGGGGAGTTGGAGTTGGCACCACTTGTGGGATTTGTTGAATATTCAACTGTTACATGTGCTCGTTGATCATCGTTGATGGTGAAATTTTTTTTTCTGCCAAAGTATTATTCTTAATTTCAATGATCCCTCTTAAACTCAGGTCGAAAGGTCTAATCATGCATGGTCATCCATTCTCGTTCTCATATAATTACAAGCGTGAAACTTAAATGTGGTGCTTATAATGCTTAAACAAGGTCCTCATGAATCAGTTATGGTATTGATCATTTGATTTGATTAGGTATGATGTGGATGTTGACATGTGTATTTGAAGACATTGTGTTCTTTATTATTAGTCACATGTAGTGAGTGTGATAGAGGATGTCTCTATGTATGTATTATTATGTGGTTTATTATGTGAACTTTACTTATTAGTATAGGTTAAAGTGTTATATAAGTTTTCTTTAGAGAACAAGTGAGAAGATACGATTTGATTTTGGTTTAAATATAGTGTCCTTGGGAGAATCAATGTACATAAAAAGTATAGAAATGGAATATATGTATAGCTATTATGAGCAACAAACACATAAAGAACTATGTTTGCCTTCCCAACACCAATATATGGACATTCCAAGTGGGTTTCCTGCCACTCTGTGGAGCTTCCTGTCTTTCCTACTCTTCTTCATATTTCTATTTCTCCTCGGTGCTACTGAATGTAAGTGGGTTTTTAAAGCCTCCTTGGTTCATTTATTTATTTTTCTACTCTTCTTCATATTGCTATTTATCTTCGGTATTATCAAATGTAAGTGGGCTTTTAAAGCCTCCTTTGTGCGTTTATTCTTTTTCCTTTTCATATGTCGTAAATTTTTTATTATTGTGGGATGCATGGATGTTGCCTCTAGCCATATCCATATATGTACTTTCAAAGTATCAGGTTTTGTTCAACTAGATTCAAACGAGTTTTTTTAATTTTTTTCATTTCATGCGATGGCATGTAAAATTGATTGTTCTTAAATCATAAAGCACAAAACATATTAAGTGGGAAGTGTGGGTTGCTGGATCTCTCAAAAACTATGGAGCACTATGTGTAATATCCCCAAGGACGAGCCCCTGTTGTATTTATGAATTGTAAAATATGTTTTGTAGGTTGGTGAGCCGAGTGTCAATAAGTTGGTGGGCTTATGTGTTTATTAGGCCGGAGAGCCTAAGTGTTAAAGGCAAGGAGCCTATTTTTGTATATGTAATTATGCAGAACATTAATAAAGATTAAACATCGATGCGTGCAGACTGACCACGAAGAAAGAGTGATGGGGGACTAAGCTTCCACAGAGTGGGTAAGGGAAAGGGGGATGAAATGTTGGAAAGAGGGGCTAAGCTTAGGGGCTTAATTCTTTGAGAATAATAATTTATTATTATTCCAAAGATGTGTGAAAGACATGTCTTTTATCCTAAGTCCTCGGAGAGGCAACACATGCAACTCCAACGTGTGCAAAAAGGGAACGCATGCAACTCCAGGAAGACAAGTGTCGACCTGGGTGCATGCAGTTAAAGGCTGAAGCGTCAATTGTGTTGGGGTTCGTCCTCCATTCTTTTGTCTGATCTCTGAACCATGTTTCCTATGCCTCTGATCTTTGCATACCTCACGCAGCTCTGAAACCCGAAATCGTGAGGCCAACCTGTGATGTTTTCCTGAGAAGTTGACGCATCCTCCATATGAACCGTTTGAGGCTACGTTCGACTTCTGCATTGATTCCTTGTCACGCACCCTGAAATCCAGTGGCAAACCCGTGGACTGAGTCGTGTCTCCTGTGTGTCCTGTGAACCCAGTTTATCCACACTGCAAATCCAAGTTCGTGCTTAACCGTTTGGGTTGTTTTCCTATGTGTTACCTAAACCATGATGTTTCTTCGTGGGACTGTTGTCATTTTTGGACATCCACACCCAATTGTCATGTTGTTGTTGTCACCGGTGAGTTAACCGAATGTTGTTGTTGTTGTTGTTATCCTTACCTTACGGGAATTGAGTTGAAAACTGGTTGAAGAACCGGGTTTTCAGGCCCGTGGTTGAAGAGGCAGGTTGTCAGGCCTGTGAGCAACTCTCTCCAGGTGAAAGAGTCTGTTGGGAAGTGGTTTTCTCCCAGAGAGAGTCCAGCACCAGCTATAGAGCTCTGAGAATTCCTGATCTGGCCTATTGTCGAAACCTAGAGAGGGAGGTGAAGCAACCGATGGACTGTTCTTGTGAAGGTGTATACTCCTGAGTGGAACAAGCATGTGGGGAATGAGAGTCCGTGAGTAGTGGGCGTAAGAAGGCTTCTGGAGAGAATCCTTCTGGTTGCTCTATGCAGTTTTCCTGTAACCTCAACTTAGTCTAAGATTCCCTTGCCCTGGGTGGAGCTTAGTCCCAGCTCAAGGGTGACCCACTACTAAGCGTGATGAGAAGCGTGGTCTAAGACTGGGAGGTTCGTGGAAGGTTTGCATGTAGTTGGTGGAGTTACTCCAATTTCAAAGATAAGTATCATTGTGTGTTTAATTTCAATTAAAATGCATGTATGTGATGCTTGTATGTTTTCATGTATTCCGTTGCAATTATGAATTATTGTTAATTCCATTATTTATGTATGTTAGTATTAATATTGTGATTACTCTGTATTGTTTGGTTAAATGCCATTAAATATATGTGTGTGTGTGTGTGAGAATTTTCTGCGTAGTAGCGTTGCCCGGTAGTGGGGTTGATGGTCAAGGACGTTACAATATGGTATCAGAGCCATGGTTTCAATGCTAAGCCTGGATGGGTCAGATAAGTGATCTTTGGACCCAAGGTTTTGAGGGGAAATGGTGTTCGGATGGAACAAAATTCAAACCTTCAAATGTTTCTAAGTGCCCAGGGGTTACTTCGTCGTGTACGAAGCTCAGGAGGAGTAGCGATAGAATAAACCGCAATCAGAGTGGTATTTGGCCAGAGAGAGAGAGAGAGAGAGCTCAACACTTGGGGTGTGGGAGCCATAGGATCTGTTCAGAAGGAAAGGAAAAACCTTTACGACCGTCAGATCTGGAGAAAGCGCAAAAGGGTTAACCTGGAAGCCCTTCGGACTTCGCGACGTCAAAGAAGCTTGATGAAAAGATATGAGAAAGGCTGAAAATCAAAGCGTCGAAGTCCTGAAGGAGATCTACACCGTATATCATAGGAAAAGAGCTTAACCATTGGATCAAGCAAAGGAGCAGATTGGGATTTCGGATTTCAGGAGAATTAAAGTATGCTGAGGGGAGAACTTATAAAGTCCAAAGTTTTGAAGTGAGAGTAGGCGTGGTTGGGCCGGATGACATCGCCAAAGGTGATGTGGACCTTCCTAGACATGCCACGTGCCACCACCTAAGTTGGTGACATATGTACCATGTGGACCCGGGGTTCGAATTTCAGAATTCGAATGATAGAAAGGAAGCAAGTGTGAGAACTTCCGAAGTCCCGAAGCTTCGAACTTCCGAAGTCCCGAAGTCCCGAAGACCCGAAGTCCCAGAACTCAGACACCTGAGGTTCCATAGTGAGTGTCAGTCGTTGGATGTTGGGTAGACGTGGACTGTTGATCCACCCTACTTCGTGAGTTCGGTAACTCAGAACTCCAAGAGATTGTCATATTGTGCTTTGAAATTTTCGATGGTCGAAGACCCGAGTAGCACCTTTTTACCTAGTGCTTGATCACGCCCGTGGTCGTGTGGGTTGGGGGACTAAGAGAAATGGGCTGGTGCCCAAAAAATTCGCAGAGCAGAGCCCTGAAAGAAAGTGAAATATGAATGTTTTATGTAATCGGATTTGTTTATGAATGTTGTGGGATTTGTTAAGGAATGATGGCCTGACAAATTCCGATTGTCTGCACGTTGTGTTTGCAGAAGTTTAACGAGTGCCAGAACCGAATAGAGTTTCCACTGAGTGCAAAGAAATGGAGGAGGCACAGAATGCTTCCAGTTCAGAGAATGAAGCTAAAGTGATGGATGTTCATTTGGGAGTTGAAGGGTCGAAATCCAATGGGCATGGAGAAGAGATAGATAAGGAAGGGCATATGATGAAAATCATTGAAAGATTGCAGAAAGATGCCCAAAATCACCGAGCAGATAGCAGAAATCTCATGAAAGCTAAGTAACAACAGGGAGAATTCAACTTAAAGTTGATGAAGAGTCTGGAGAGAATAGAAAAGAAGTTGGACAAGGAGAAAGACTCGAGCAAAACAGGGAGTCACTAGAATTCTGAGGGAAGAAGATCAAGGAGTGTTGGTAGACACCATCATCACTCCCAAAGTCGCTCCAAGAGGAGGGAACACAATAGTTCAAGCCCATCTCCTACCAAAAAGCACGGGAGATCTGGAGTGGATGAATTGAAGGGAGAAATGAACAAGATTAAGCCTCCTACATTTGATGGAGAACATAAGAAGGAGGAAGATGTTGAAACATGGTTGCTTGGCATGAGGAAATATTTCCAACTACAAAATTATTCCTCTCATGCAGAAGGAAGAATTGTGATGTATCAACTGAAAGGAAAAGCATCCATGTGGTGGGATCAACTTGTGCAGGTGCAACACATTAGAGAGAAAGATGTCACTTGGAAAAAATTCAAGAGGTATTTCGAGAAGAAATACTTGACTAGAAGATATTATGACAGAAAGATGAAAGAGTTATTTGAACTCAAGCTCGGTAGCATGACCATTGATGAGTATGAACGAAGGTTTTTGGAATTACTGAAGTATGTTCCGTTCATCAAGGATGAGACTATCAAGATTCAAAGGTATCTCAGTGGACTCCCACCTTCCATTGGTGAAAAGATCCAGTATGATGACCCTAAGATCATGGAAGAAACTATAAGACGAGAAAAACGCTTATATGAGCAGCAAAGAGAGAAGCCTACCTTCTGGAAGGATTGGGAATACAAGAAGAAATTCCAGATGGATCAAAGGAAGAAGGGAACTAATCCACCCTTTTTCAGAAACAGTCCTCAAGGACAACCATCGTTTAGAGAGCCGAGAATGGCTGGTGTAGGGGGACAAAGCCCAAGGTAGACGCCCATTCAGTGTTGGGGTTGTCAGGGGAACCACAAGTATAGAGATTGTCCCCACAAAAATGTCAAAGTGAGAGTTGTCCATAATGTTCAGCAGGATGAAACAGTGGAAGACATGGGCAGTAGAATACCAAGAATCTATGCAGCCCTGGACAACAAGCAAGTAGAATATCAGTTGCACATGATTGAAGTGGAAGGTATGATCAACAACCATGCCTTTACTATTTTAATTGATTCAGGGGCTAGCCATAATTATATAGATCCTAGAGTGGTGGAAAGTTTGCAATTGTCGAGAAGAAAACATGAAAATTCTTGGTTAGTGCAGTTGGATACAGGAACCAAGAGGAAAGTCACTGAGTTAGTTAAGTCATGTCCAGTGGACATGAATGGACTGAGCACAAAGGATGAATTGAATATTTTGCCTTTAGGATATTATGACTGTCTATTTGGGATGGATTGGTTGGACTAGCACCATGCCATCCTGGATTGTTGTAACAAGGCATTCACTTGCCTGGATGAGGAAGGAAATTGGAAAACAGTCCAAGCAATTCCCAGAGTTGTTGCTATTAGAGAAATCTCGGCAATGCAGCTGAAGAAGTGCTATAGGAAAGGTTGTGAATTATTTGCAGCCCATGTGGAGGAAGCATCTAAGGATGAAGTCTCAAATATTGGAGATCATGCGGTACTAAAGCAGTTTGAAGATGTATTTCAGTAGGTACTCGGACTACCCCCAAAGAGAGATATTGGCTTCTCTGTAAACTTGATGCATGGGGCAGCTCCATTATCAAAAGCTCCTTACAGATTGAGTACGTCGGAGCTGAAAGAACTGCAATTGCAGCTTGAAGAGCTCCTGGGGAAGGGATATGTATGCCCAAGTGTGTCACCTTGGGGAGGCCGGGTCCTGTTCGTGAAGAAGAAGGATGGGACCTTGAGATTGTGTATCGATTTCAGACAATTGAACAAAGTAATTGTAAAGAACAAATATCCTCTGTCGAGGATTGATGACCTCTTCGATCAGTTGAAGGATGCGAAGATATTTTTGAAGATATATCTTAGGTCGGGATATCACCAGGTAAGGATAAAGGATGAAGACATCAGCAAGACCGCTTTAGAAAAAGGTATGGTCATTACGAGTTCACAGTGGTGCAGTTTGGGCTGTCGAACGCACCCGTTGTTTTTATGTGACTAGTGAATGGTATATTTAGAGACTATCTAGACAAGTTTGTCATAGTCTTCCTGGATGACATTTTGGTGTATTCCAAGTCGGAGGAAGAGCATGAGCAACATCTAAGGATGGTGTTGCATGTGCTAAGAGAGCACCAATTGTATGCCAAGTTGAACAAGTGCTTGTTTTATTGGGAGCAGATCCATTACTTGGGGCATATTATTTCGAAGGATGGGATAGTTGTAGATCCTGAGAAGATTGAGGCCATTAGAGAATGGTCAGCTCCAAACAACATGACAAAAGTCATATCCTTTATGGGTCTAGCTGGTTGTTACAGAAGGTTTATCGCAGGGTTCTCAAGGATAGCTCACCCTAACACTTCCTTGCAAAGGAAGGAGAAGAAATTTCAGTGGATAGAGGAATGTGAGAGGAGCTTCCAATGATTGAAGCAGTTGTTAACCAGTGCTCCAATCCTGAGTATCGCAGACCCAAATGAAGATTTTTTGGTGTGCACAGATGCATGCAAAGAAGGACTGGGAGGAGTCCTCAGTCAAAATGGATTTGTAATATGTTATGAATCCAGGAAGTTGAAAGAGCACGAAAAGAACTACGCAACTCATGATTTGGAGTTGGCAGCCATCATTCACACTCTGAGGAAATGGAGACATTACCTCATGGGAAGGAGGTTTGAATTAAGGACAGACCATATCGGTCTAAATTACTTGTTTGATCAACCAACCTTGAACACTAGACAAAGTAGGTGGTTGGAGTTTCTCTGTGAGTACGATTTTGATATCAAGCATATCAAAGGAAATGCGAATAAAGTGGTTGATGCACTCAGTAGGAGAGTACATGAATTACATGCTACAACCATTAGCATGTATCAAACCGATATAAAGGGCAGAGTTTTGGAAGCTGCAAGCGCAGACTCGTAGTACAGGAAATTGGTAACAAAGCTACAACAAGGTAAGATGCTGCAAGGAGTGGAATATTATAAGCTTGGAGATGATGGAACACTCCTGTACAAAAACAGAGCTTATGTACCTAATGTCCAAGATTTGAAACTTGTGATTTTGAAAGAAATGCATAACGTACCTTATGTTGGGCACCCTGGATACCAGAAGACTGTGGCAGCAGTCAAGATCCATTACTTTTGGCCAGGTATGAAGAAAGAGATTGATGAATACATCGCTATATGTATGGAGTGCCAAAAGGTTAAATCTGAACACAGGCACCCAGCAGGATTGTTGCACCCTTTACCCATTCCTGAGTGGAAGTGGGAAGTAGTGACAATGGATTTCATCACAGGATTGCCCAGAACAGGCAAGCAGCATGACTCAATCATGGTGGTGGTGGACAAGCTTACAAAAGTCGCCCATTTCATTTCGTTAAAGACTACTCACAAGGCAACGGATGTTGCCGACATCTTTATGAAGGAAGTGGCACAATTGCACGGAATTCCCAAGATAATTGTGTCTAACAGAGACCCGGAATTTACCTCAAATTTCTGGAAAGGGTTATTCAAAGGGTTCGGAATGAATCTGAACTTCAGTACAA
Source organism: Picea glauca (assembly GCA_000966675.3). Taxonomy (NCBI): domain Eukaryota; kingdom Viridiplantae; phylum Streptophyta; class Pinopsida; order Pinales; family Pinaceae; genus Picea; species Picea glauca. The sequence goes on from JZKD02S1960671.1 coordinate 60,068, forward strand.
CCTATCATCCTAAGTCGGATGGGCATATAGAGCGGGTGAATCCATTAATAGAAGACATAATGAGGATGTATGTGATGGACAAACCATCAAAATGGGAAGACTACCTACATTTGGTAGAATTCGCCTACAACAATGGGTTTCAAGCATCATTGAAGATGAGCCCATTTGAAGCACTTTACGACAAAAAGTGCAACACTCCAGTAAGTTGGGATAACCCAGCCGATAGAGCGGTAGTTGGGCCAGAGTTGCTCAAGGAAATGGAAGAACAGATGCTAAAAATTAAGCAGAATTTGAAAGTTGCCCAAGATAGGCAGAAAAGTTATGTTGATAAAAACAAAACCCACAGAGAGTTTAAAGTGGGTGATCATGTTTTCCTAAAAGTGAAAGCCAATAGAAGTTCCCTGAAGCTGGGAAACTGTTCAAAGTTGGCAGCCAGATTTTGTGGGCCATTTGATATCTTAGAAAGGATTGGGCCAGTTGCATATATGCTTGCATTACCTGCATTCATGACTGTACATAATGTGTTTCATGTTTCATTGCTTAAGAAATATATACATGAGGCTAATCATGTAATCGATTGGAATGTGATTCAGGTGGAGCAAGAAGGGGTCCTGCAAGTGCATCTTGTGCGCATATTGGACTGGAAAAGCAAACAACTCTGGAATCGAGCCATAGGGCTTGTAAAGGTCCAATGGACCTGGTACGGTCCTGAGGACACAACATGGGAGCATGAAGATGCTATGCAGGTAGAATACCCACATCTTTTTTAAGATTTTGAAAATCTTGCTAATGTTGTGTAAAGAGTTGCATTGAGGATAGTGCAAAAATAAGGGGAGGGGATTGTAATATCCCCAAGGATGAGCCCCTGTTGTACTTATGAATTGTAAAATATGTTTTGTAGGCTAGTGAGCCAAGTGTTGATAAGCTGGTGGGCTTATGTGTTTATTAGGCCGGAGAGCCCAAGTGTTAAAGGCCGAAAGCCTATTTTTGTATATGTAATTATGCAGAACATTAATAAAGATTAAACATCACTGCGTACAGACCGACCACGAAGAAAGAGTGATGGGGGATTAAGCTTCCACATAGTGGGTAAGGGAAAGGGGGATGAAAGGTTAAAAATAGGGGCTAAGCTTAGGGGCTTAAGTCCTTGAGAATAATAATTTATTATTATTCCAAAGTTGTGTGAAAGACATGTTTTTATCCTAAGTCCTGGGAGAGGCAACGCACGCAGCTCCAACGTGTGCAAAAAGGGAATGCATGCATCTTAAGGAAGACAAGTGTCGACCTGGGTGCATGCATTTAAAGGTTGAAGTGTCAGTTGTGTTGGGGGTTTGTCCTCCATTCTTTCATTCGTTGTCTGAACCATGTTGCCTTTGCATCTCATCTCTGCATACCTAACACAACTCTGAAACCTGAAACTGTGAGGCCAACCTATGATGTTTTCCTGAGAAGCTGACGCATCCTCCGTCTGAACCGTTTGAGGTTGCGTTCAACTTCTGCATTGATTCCTTGTCATGCACCCTGAAATCCAGTGGCAAACCTGTGGACTGAGTCGTGTCTCCTGTGTGTCCTGTGAACCCAGTTTATCCACATTGCAAATCTGAGTCTATGCTTAACCATTTGGGTTGTTGTCCTATGTGTTACCTGAACTATGAAGTGTCTTTGTGGGACTATTGCCATTTTTGGACATCCACACCCAATTTTCCTGTTGTTGTTGTCACCCGTGAGTTAACTGAATGTTGTTGTTGTTATTTTTATCCTTACATTGCGATAATTGAGTTGAAAACGGGTTGAAGAACCAGGTTGTCAAGCCCGTGGTTGAAGAGGCAGGTTGTCAGGCCTGTGAGCAGCTCTCTCCAGGTGAGAGAGTCTCCTGGGAAGTGGTTTTCTCCCAGAGAGAGTCCAGCACCAGCTACAGAGCTATGAGAATTCATGAGATGTCCTATTGTCGAGACCAAGAGAGGGAGGTGAAGCAACTGATGGACTGTGCTTGTGAAGGTGTATTCTCCCGTGTGGAACAACCATGTGGGGAATGAGAGTCTGTGAGTAGTGGGCGTAAGAAGGCTCCTGGAGAGAATCCTTCTGGTTGCTCTGTGCAATTTTCCTGTAACCTCAACCTAGTCTAGGATTCCCTTACCCTGGGTGGAGCTTGGTCCCAGCTCGAGGGTGACCCACTGTTGAGCGTGATGAGCAGCATGGTCTAAGGCTGGGAGGTTCGTGGAAGATCTGCACGTAGTTGGTGGAGTTACTCCATTTTCAAAGATAAGTATAATTATGTGTTTAATTTCAATTAAAATGCATGTCTGTGATGCTTGTATGTTTTCATGTATTCTGTTGCAATTATGAATTATTGTTAATTCCATTATTTTTGTATGTTAGCAGTAATCCTGTGATTACTCTACATTGTTTGGTTAAATGCCATTAAATATGTATGTTATATATATGTATGAGAATGTTCCGCGTAGTAGTGTTGTCCGGCAGTGGGGTTGATGGTCAGAGACGTTACACTATGAGATAATTGTTGAGAGTTTAAAGTTAAAATCTCAGTAGTATGTGTCTAACCAGTGATATTAATTTACTTACCATGAGTGTTTAGAATATCTATATCTTAAAAACATTTCCCATCCATCTCTTCATGTACTTGAGTAGAGGGTTGAGTTGTGCTTCTTATATCTATTTAAATAGTTAATGCTCGGTTCTTGGTTTGACTTTACCTCAGCAATAGTCATGCAATCAAACATAGACTTCACCACATGCAATAAAATATAAACTTCACCACATGTAGTGATTTGTTATAAAGTTGTATTTGCATCAAATACACTAACAATAATGGATATTTAGTTATTAGAAATCTATTTATTCATTACTTCCTAATTTTATCAAACCATTTAATATGGTGATATCCACATTTGTCTTAATGTTTTCTTCGTCAAACCAGACTTGTTCTTCTTTTTTTTAAATTCATTTTCACTTTGCAACTTCAAATTTTCTTCTTCATATGCATGTATTTATTTGGGAATGTGGTTTTTTGTTTGCGAACCATGCAACAATTGTTAATCATTAATCGTACCAAACAAATGGTTTTTCATTGATGCTTAATCATTTGATTCAACACACTTTTCTTATCTTCAAACATTGTATTGTCATTATTCATTTTGTCATTCCCTTTCCCTTGCTTTAGGACTGTTATTCGATGTTTCCTTTCTTTGTTTGTTTTATTTGTTTTCATGATCAACTTGTTTCTTTTGTTCATTGTGGGTCCAAATATGTTGATTCACTCAATTTCACACAAAGGTTGTATAGGCTTTATTATATGCATTTGATGTACTAATAATGGGGATCTAAATCAACGGTCCAAAACTTTAAACATCAACTATCTATAGTTACATTGCTTTAAATCCTCCCAAACACAAAACCCATAGTATTTAAACAACATCACCACCTCCCAATTCACTTCGGTGTTTTCTTGCCCCTATTGGTGTTGCAAAATTTAACATACATGCGACCACTATACATGTATGACTTAGGATTCCTATCAAGGACATGAGGCCTTTACATGGTCAGTCCCTTGGAGTGTTCCAAGAAGAGATGAAACATATTCACTACATTCTAATTAATGAGATGAGCTTCATAGGATCTATACTTTTTGTGCAAATTGAAAGTCGCTTGCGTGAGGCATTTCCCAAAAAAATAAAAAATAAAAAAGAAAAAAAATCACTACTCATTCGGTTCCTGTTCAATAATTCTTGTGGGTGACTTGGGTCAATTACCACCAGTAATGGACAAACCTCTTTATGCAAGAGAAACTCCAAGCAGGAGCTTATGGACAACCTTTACCACTGTAGTCAAGTTGGAAACAATATTCCGACAACAAGGCATCTTTGTCACCCAGTCCCGCTTCCACCAGTTGTTAGCCAACCTTCACAGTGCTACACCAACCATTGATGATTGGAACCTCCTTCAATTTAGGACTGACAAATTCTTATCCATTGAATAACGTCTATTGTTTGATTCTTCAATCCACCTATTTGCAACAAACATTATTGTCGACAACCATAACAAGATCATGCTTCAATCCTTGAATAAGCCAATCGCACGCAGTGCTGTAGAATTAATTGGTGCTTCAAATGCACACCATCATGATGATGATCAATTGGAAAAACATATCTTGCTATGTATACTAGGCCAACGAGTTATGTTATCTTGCAATTTATGGGTCCAAGCAAGATTAGTCAATGGTGCTCTCGGATTGGTCATGGAAATTGTATATGCACGAGGAACTAACCCTCCAAATTTGCCAACATATATTATTGTGGAATTTGATAAATACATTGGCCCTCCATGGGACCAAACCCAACCAAAGCATGTACCAATTCCACCCATACAAAGGAGTAACAAGAAACAAATCCCTCGTAAGATGGCCTGGCCATCGACTATCCATAAATCTCAAGGCATGACCTTGATAAGGTCTATCATTGACATTGGAAACATTGAACATCAAGCCTTGACCTTCATAGTAATGTCATCCACTACTACTATAGAAGGAATGTGAATAGCACCAGCCTTCTCCTTCGAACGCTATGAAAAATTAAGGATGTTGCTTATGTCTCACTACGAAAACAAGAATAGGCACGTTTATCTTCTTTGTTACATACCTTCTAGATTCTTCTATGTTGTACTCATACTTCTACACATGAACTATTTGACTTGGTCCATACTTCTATACATGATATGAAATAGTTTCAAATATTTACTACCAAATACCTATCAATCATACTTTGACCTAAACACTTTGCAACAAATCATTTTTCTACTCATAATTAATATACCATTACAATGCTACTCATGAAATAATATACTTATAAAAAAAAACTATATTATTCTTTTTGACATTGTCTTTCCCCCGATTGTGGGGTATGCTAGTATTTATTATTAATCGATATAACTAATAATGAAGAAGAAAATCCAAACAAAGTACCTACTATATATCAAACATAATAAATATAGATACATAATATTTATTAAAAAAAAAGAATGAAAAGTATCGAACATAATAAATATAGATACAGAATATTTATTACCAAAAAGAGAACAGAAAGTATGAACAAGAACTAAATAAAGTATTTACTATCTATTGTGGTTTAACCTTGAAAGTTAAAAGCATGAATGCCTTTAAAGGATGTGGAATCCTCATTTCCAAGTGGAGAATCTAATCAGTGAATCTTTACATCGAAGGCGTTCTTTTAGGGGACGACTCTCCACCGACTTTCGTCGTCTGTCAAGGACCATTAACAATTGGCCAGGTGTCCTCTCTAATGAAGAATGACGATTCACTAAATTTAAATACCGTGAAATTGGAAGAAATCGTGGAAGATAGAGATATTTTGCAACTGTTATAATTGAAATGTATTTATTAGAATATAGTTCAAACTTTCCTATGATGGACTGGAAATTAATTAGATGACGATAATGAAAGAGGAAAATTTAGTTACCATGTTGTCTTCTCTTTTTGTAAAACTTAATGCCTAATAATTGTAAATTGGATATCTTTCTACAACCTCTATATA
>JZKD02S1960682.1:0-10220 GCA_000966675.3 Picea glauca
AATGTAGTATATATATGGTAACAATTCCATTTTGTTGTTATTCAACATCTTCATAACTAAACATTGTTACTTTGTTATAATTTGGATTCATAATAATGTGAATTTTAAAATATTAAGTTCATCTTAAACATATACATATAAACAAAGATTATCCAAATCCATCTAGGTGCAAACCTTTCCTTAGGTTTTTCACTTTAAAAGGATATTTGCTTTGCACCTTGATGGATTTGATCACTTTCCACCCATGATAGATAATAATTATGTATTTAATGATGATAAGAATTTGCTCACCCCTATTTTTTATTGTAAAATATTGTTGAATCGTGTAGGTGAGATTAGTTTATTCTCATGAACCTTAGATAGTCTTTTTTAAATAACTTGGATATGAGGAGTTTTAGTCTCTCTAAAACAAAATGATGTCGTGTGAAACTAATCCCTAGATTTATGCACAGCATTGAGATCGAGTAAGCAATGAATTTTCCAAGAAGGTTCAATCAAGAATCGATATTCCATGTTAACACACGTGGGGTTTATTTAGTTGATAGATTAAAAGAGACCAAGCACAATGTTTTGACCAATTAAAGGAGGTTTACATGTAAAAACTATATAAGTGTGTTTCGTTCAAATCAATCCCTATTTGGCTCACCCAATGTCCTCTTTATATATACTTAATATTTGGAATATGCAAATATGATGCATGAAAACGAAGCGGAGAATGCAATAGCTATAAAAATAGAGTCTGGGTAGGTCACAGGTGTGGAACACCACCTGGAGTCTACCAGTGTAGAGCATGATCACACCAATACAATACTTGTATTCACACCAATACAATACTTGTATGATCAATATATAATCGATACACATTTAGGGAAGTTGAAACAATACCCTAGAACCTAGGAACAAACTCCTAATCTAAGGTTCAGTTTGAACCGCCAGTCCTTTAAGAAATTCTACATTAATCTCAACACTCCCCCTTAATGGAGAAATAGATTCACAGATATGCCTAACACTTCCCTAAAAAACTCAAATTTGATTCTACCAAGAGGTTTGGTAAAAATGTCGGCAACATTGTCACAACTATTAAAATATTCAATATGAATTTCTTTAGACTGAGCTTTCTCCCTGACAAAATGAAACTATGTATCAGTATGCTTTGTATTCTTATGGAATACAAGATTATTTGCAAGTTTGATTGATCTCTGGTTGCCGCATTTGATTGTTGTTGCAACCTTTTGTTCTTCTCCATCATCGAGGAGAAGGCTCCTCAACCAAACTACTTCACATGTTGCTGAGCACATCACTTGATATTCAGCTTCCACAGATGACAAGGATACTACATTCTTCTTTTTACTGCTCCATGAAATGACCACAGATCCAATGTTGAATGCATAGCCTGTTATGGATCGTCTTTCATCTACATTTCCAGCCCAATCAGAGTCTGAAAAATCTGTCAATCTAACATCACAGGAATCAGTATAAACAATACCAAAATCTAAGGTTCCTTGGAGATACCTTAAGACACCTTTTGTTGCAACCCAANCCGCCAGTCCTTTAAGACATTCTACATTAATCTCAACACTCCCCCTTAATGGAGAAATAGATTCACAGATATGCCTAACACTTCCCTAAAAAACTCAAATTTGATTCTACCAAGAGGTTTGGTAAAAATGTCAGCAACATTGTCACAACTATTACAATATTCAATATGAATTTCTTTAGACTGAGCTTTCTCCCTGACAAAATGAAACTATGTATCAGTATGCTTTGTATTCTTATGGAATACAAGATTATTTGCACGTTTGATTGAGCTCTGGTTGTCGCATTTGATTGTTTTTGCAACCTTTTGTTCTTCTCCAGCATCGAGGAGAAGGCTCCTCAACCAAACTACTTCACATGTTGTTGAGCACATCACTTGATATTCAGCTTCCACAAATGACAAGGATACTATGTTCTTCTTTTTACTGCTCCATAAAATGACCACAGATCCAATGTTGAATGCATAGCCTGTTATGGATCATCTGTCATCTACATTTCTAGCCCAATCAGAGTCTGAAAAATCTGTCAATCTAACATCACAGGAATCAGTATAAACAATACCAAAATCTAAGGTTCCTTGGAGATACCTTAAGACACCTTTTGTTGCAACCCAATGGCTCTCAAGGGGCTTTGACATAAATTGGTTCAATGTACTGACTGCATAAGCCAAATTAGTTCTGGTTGTAATCAAGTAGATTAAACTCCCAACCAATTGTCTATACAAGGTCTCATCTTCCTCCTTAGATCCATAATCATTCTGAAGTTTTAAATTCTGCTATAAAGGTACTATTGTACCTTTGCACTGATCCATTCTGAACTTTTCTAGTAAGCTCCTGACATACTTACTTTGTGAAAAAAAAAATTGTCTAGAATCCCTCCAGACCTCTAAACCCAAAAAGTAATGAAGCTCTCCAATGTCTTTCATCTCAAATACTTGTGACATCTGCTCCTTGATTTCTTTAATGAGATTATAAAAATTCTCTGTAATGATTAGATCGTCTACATATAAAGAAATCAAGACAATCCTCCCCTCTTTATCAAACACGGTATAAAGATTAGGGTCATTCTTGCTTCTTTTATAACCATGTTGCAGGAAAAATGAATCAATTTTATCATACCATGACTTGGGTGCCTGTTTTAATCCATACATCTCTTTATTCAACCTACAAACTAAATGTTCTTCCCCCTGTTTGACAAACCCCTCAGGTTGCACTAAATAGACTTCTTCTTTTAAGTCCCCATTTAAAAATGCAGATTTAACATCTAGCTGGTGAATCATCCAATGATGTTTGGTAGCTAAAGAAATTATCATTCTGATTGTGTTTAGTTTAGCTATAGGGGAAAATGTTTCATCATAATCTATGCCTTCTTGCTGCAAATACCCCTTTGCAACCAGCCTAGCTTTATACTTTTCTATGCTCCCATCTACTTTAAATTTAGGCTTATACAACCATTTGCATCTTATGGGTTATTTGCGTTTAGGTAGTTTAACTAAATCCCAAGTTTTTTTTTTGAGAATTGATTCATATTCCTCCTCCATAGCAGCCCTCCATTCACTATATTGAATATCTTATTTATAACTGGAGGGTTCAACAACATTCATCATACTGGTTATAAAAGCATGTTCCCTATATATTGCTAGCAACTAAACTTTCCTACCTGATGATCTCCTGAGTGGTGGGGTAGCTTTGAACCTTGTCTGATCATCCTTTTGTGGACTTGGCTCGACAACTACGCCATCTTCTTTCCCTTCCTATTGTTGCTGCTACTTCTCATTGTTGTCACCTCATTCATCACATCCTTCTTCCACCAACAAGGGCACATGCCATTCTTCACTAGCACTCTCATGGCTTCCATCATTAACCTGCTCATGAAACACTACATCTCTGCTTCTTTATGACTGGGGATTAAACAATTTGTAGGCTTTTAATTTTGTACAATACCCAACAAAAATACATTTGATGGCCTTTGAATCCAGTTTCTTTCTATATTATTTTGGGACATGAGAAAAAGCTTTACTACCCAAAACCCTCAAATGCTTAACTGTAGGTTTATAACCAAATAAAGCTTCAAAAGGAATTTTGAAATCTAAACTTCTTGTTGGACTCCTATTCTTTAGATATAATGCAATATTGATCGCTTCAGCCCAAAAACCATTAGAAAGATTCTTACCTTTTAACATATTGCGAGCACACTCCACAAGGGTTCTGTTTTTCCTCTCTGCAACCCCGTTTTGCTGAGGAGTGTGTGGTACTGTAAACTATTGTTGTATCCCATTATCTTTACAGTATTGTAGTACACAAGATTTCTTGTACTCTCCCCCTTGATCCGAGCGGAGAATCCTGATGCTTTTACTTGTCTGCTTTTCTACCATACTTCTGAACTCCTTGAAATATTCAAAAGTGTCGCTCTTCTTCTTGAGGAAATACACCCAAGTGAATCTAGTATTTATCATCAATGAACAATAAAAAATAGTATGTGTCGCCTAACAATCTTGTCTGCATAGGCTCGCATAGATCTGTGTGTACCAGCTCGAGTATATCTCTCTTCCTTCTATCGGTATGAACAGGAAACTCATCTCTATGCAACTTTCCTAATGCACATGCATCGCAATCAATATGAACAGATTTTAAAACAGGAAGACCTTCGACCATACCTCTTTTATGTAATAGCAGCAAATCATTGAAGTTAATATGGTCGAACCTCAGATGCCATAAGTCCACTATAGTCATGGAAGATGATGTCAATGCCTGATGTGGTGCGCTTTTGACATTTAGCTTGTACAATCCTCCCACATGAACACCTGATGCAATAGGCTTCATACAATCCAACAGATCTTTAATGACACAATATGACTTGAAAAACTCTACCTTGAGATTCTGATCAGTTATAGTAGAAACAAAGATCAGATTCTTTTTTATCCCGGGTACATACATTACATTATAGATATGCCTAATATTTCCATTAGGCAAAACAATAGGAATATTACCATAACCTTTGATTTGGTACCCTCTATCAGCACCAAGATATATGTTTTCTCCACTGCTGGTCTCTTTGAAGTCTTCAAACCATTGTTTTTTCCCTATCATGTGGATGGATGCACCTGAGTCCACAAACTAGGTGTCTGCTTCATCATCCTTAGCTGAAAGCGCAGAGTCAGATATGAACAGTCTGAGGTTCTAAATCTGGTCCTCATCAACAAAATGACTTGCATACTGTTTATGTCTCTTTTGGCCTTCATCAGACTTCTTCTTCATACAATATCTGACTATATGGTCAGTTTTTCTACAATAAAAACATTTGGTCATAGAGTCATTTCTATTGAAAGGCGTACCTTGTGGTGGGGGCTTCTTTCTCTGTGGGGTTGCACTGCTCTTCTATGCTACATTTGGCTTCCCTTTGAAGGGATTATTCTTCGCCATTAAGTCTAGATCTAAAATATGAGGTTTATGAGTCAGTCGCCTTTCCTCCTCTTGCATGAGGATCCCTATCAATTCTTCAAACACAAGTGCTTTTTCTCATGCATTCAAGATAGTGATGAACATATGATATTCATCAGTCATACCATTCATGGTAATCATGACCAAATCCGTATCTGACACACCTTCACCGATATCACCCAGCTTTTTCTTGAGCTCCTTGATCCGCGAAATAAACACTGCAACTCTCTCATTCTCTTCCATCTTGATGGAGAGAATCTTTATTTTCGAGAACAACAATCGATTGGTGTTCTTGACCTCATAGATATCCTTGAGCATATTCCAGATCTCTGGTGCAGTCTTACAATCATGGATGTGGGGAATAACGCAATCTTTGATTGACAATTTCAGGAGAATTCTCACCTTGGTCTCCCGCTTGTTCCAGTCTTGGATTGTTGCAGTTGTTCCTCCTGTAGCCAAGTCTAGCTTCACCTCTTCAGCTCTCACAATCGTCCATGCATTCTGTCCCTCAAGAAGGGTCTGCAGCTTGAATTTCCAACCAAAGTAATTGGATGCATATAGCTTATTGTTCTCATTGAGGTAAGCTTCTGCCAACTGGTTATTCATCTTGAATGAATAAAAAAAAACTTCACCCTAAGCAATTTAAAAAATTGCGCCCAAATTCAAAAGATTTAATTAAAACGCCACCGATCACCTTATGCAGCAGATCATCTGTATCCACCATGGCTAGGATCTGGTAGCTTCATGTCAAGTTCACCAGAAACATATCCTTTATGGCCTCAAGCGCATCGGTCTCTCTCTCCACTCAAGCTTACAGGCATCCTTATACCTGTTGCTCTGATACCATGTCAAAATAGAATCAGACTTTATTAAAAAACAAATCTGGGTAGCTCACAGGTGTGGAACACCACCTGGAGTCCACCAGTGTATAGCACGCTCACACCAATACAATACTTGTATGATCAATATATAATCGACACACATTTAGGGAAGTTGAAAAAATACCCTGGAACCTAGGAACAAACTCCTAATCTAAGGTTCGGTTTGAACCACTACTCCATTAAGACATTCTACATTAATATCAACAATAGCATAGTTATCTCAGTTTGAACTTTGAAGTCTCTCTATCTCTGTATATATACATCTCTTCTCTGCATAGAGAATATAAAAGAGACCAACAGAATGGGTAACATGCTACTGTGAGGAATCGTCCACCATCATGCTCATTGGATAAAGATTATGAAAGTCGATGGAGTGGTGATGAAGATGCAGAGTCCTATGTATGTCAAGGAAATAATCATCGATTATCCAAATCATGGCATATNAAAAAAAAAATTGTCCAGAATCCCTCCAGACCTCCAAACCCAAAAAGTAATGAAGCTCTCTAATGTCTTTCATCTCAAATACTTGTGACATCTGCTCCTTGATTTCTTTAATGAGATTATAAACATTCTCTGTAATGATTAGATCGTCTACATATAAAGAAATCAAAACAATCCTCCCCTCTTTATCAAACACGGTATAAAGATTAGGGTCATTCTTGCTTCTTTTATAACCATGTTGCAGGAAAAATGAATCAATTTTATCATACCATGACTTGGGTGCCTGTTTTAATCCATACATCTCTTTATTCAACCTACAAACTAAATGTTCTTCCCCCTGTTTGACAAACCCCTCAGGTTGCACTAAATAGACTTCTTCTTTTAAGTCCCCATTTAAAAATGTAGATTTAACATCTAGTTGGTGAATCATCCAATGATGTTTGGTAGCTAAAGAAATTATCATTCTGATTGTGTTTAGTTTAGCTACAGGGGAAAATGTTTCATCATAATCTATGCCTTCTTGCTGCAAATACCCCTTTGCAACCAGCCTAGCTTTATACTTTTCTATGCTCCCATCTGCTTTAAATTTAGGCTTATACAACCATTTTCATTTTATGGGTTATTTGCGTTTAGGTAGTTTAACTAAATCCCAAGTTTTTTTTTTGAGAATTGATTCATATTCCTCCTCCATAGCAGCCCTCCATTCACTATATTGACTAGCTTATTTATAACTGGAGGGTTCAACAACATTCATCATACTGGTTATAAAATCATTTTCCCTATATCTTGCTAGAAACTAAACTTTCCTACCTGATGATCTCCTGAGTGGTGGGGTAGCTTTGAACCTTGTCTGATCATCCTTTTGTGGACTTGGCTCGACAACTACGCCATATTCTTTCCCTTCCTGTTGTTGCTGCTACTGCTCATTGTTGTCACCTCATTCATCACATCCTTCTTCCACCAACAAGGTCACATGCCATTCTTCACTAGCACTCTCATGGCTTCCATCATTAACCTGCTCATGAAACACTACATCTCTGCTTGCAAAAAATTTATGACTAGGGATTAAACAATTTGTAGGCTTTTAATTTTGTATAATACCCAACAAAAATACATTTGATGGCCTTTGAATCCAGTTTCTTTCTATATTATTTTGGGACATGAGCAAAAGCTTTACTACCAAAAACCCTCAAATGCTTAACTGTAGGTTTATAACCAAATAAAGCTTCAAAAGGAATTTTGAAATCTAAACTTCTTGTTGGACTCCTATTCTTTAGATATAATGCAATATTAATCGCTTCAGCCCAAAAACCATTAGAAAGATTCTTACCTTTTAACATATTGCGAGCACACTCCACAAGGGTTATGTTTTTCCTCTCTGCAACCCCGTTTTGCTAAGGAGTGTGTGGTACTGTAAACTATTGTTGTATCCCATTATCTTTACAGTATTGTAGTACACAAGATTTCTTGTACTCTCCCCCTTGATCCGAGCGGAGAATCCTGATGCTTTTACTTGTCTGCTTTTCTACCATACTTCTGAACTCCTTGAAATATTCAAAAGTGTCGCTCTTCTTCTTGAGGAAATACACCCAAGTGAATCTAGTATTTATCATCAATGAACAATAAAAAATAGTATGTGTCGCCTAACAATCTTGTCTGCATAGGCTCGCATAGATCTGTGTGTACCAGCTCGAGTATATCTCTCTTCCTTCTATCGGTATGAACAGGAAACTCATCTCTATGCAACTTTCCTAATGCACATGCATCGCAATCAATATGAACAGATTTTAAAACAGGAAGACCTTCGACCATACCTCTTTTATGTAATAGCAGCAAATCATTGAAGTTAATATGGTCGAACCTCAGATGCCATAAGTCCACTATAGTCATGGAAGATGATGTCAATGCCTGATGTGGTGCGCTTTTGACATTTAGCTTGTACAATCCTCCCACATGAACACCTGATGCAATAGGCTTCATACAATCCAACAGATCTTTAATGACACAATATGACTTGAAAAACTCTACCTTGAGATTCTGATCAGTTATAGTAGAAACAAAGATCAGATTCTTTTTTATCCCGGGTACATACATTACATTATAGATATGCCTAATATTTCCATTAGGCAAAACAATAGGAATATTACCATAACCTTTGATTTGGTACCCTCTATCAGCACCAAGATATATGTTTTCTCCACTGCTGGTCTCTTTGAAGTCTTCAAACCATTGTTTTTTCCCTATCATGTGGATGGATGCACCTGAGTCCACAAACTAGGTGTCTGCTTCATCATCCTTAGCTGAAAGCGCAGAGTCAGATATGAACAGTCTGAGGTTCTAAATCTGGTCCTCATCAACAAAATGACTTGCATACTGTTTATGTCTCTTTTGGCCTTCATCAGACTTCTTCTTCATACAATATCTGACTATATGGTCAGTTTTTCTACAATAAAAACATTTGGTCATAGAGTCATTTCTATTGAAAGGCGTACCTTGTGGTGGGGGCTTCTTTCTCTGTGGGGTTGCACTGCTCTTCTATGCTACATTTGGCTTCCCTTTGAAGGGATTATTCTTCGCCATTAAGTCTAGATCTAAAATATGAGGTTTATGAGTCAGTCGCCTTTCCTCCTCTTGCATGAGGATCCCTATCAATTCTTCAAACACAAGTGCTTTTTCTCATGCATTCAAGATAGTGATGAACATATGATATTCATCAGTCATACCATTCATGGTAATCATGACCAAATCCGTATCTGACACACCTTCACCGATATCACCCAGCTTTTTCTTGAGCTCCTTGATCCGCGAAATAAACACTGCAACTCTCTCATTCTCTTCCATCTTGATGGAGAGAATCTTTATTTTCGAGAACAACAATCGATTGGTGTTCTTGACCTCATAGATATCCTTGAGCATATTCCAGATCTCTGGTGCAGTCTTACAATCATGGATGTGGGGAATAACGCAATCTTTGATTGACAATTTCAGGAGAATTCTCACCTTGGTCTCCCGCTTGTTCCAGTCTTGGATTGTTGCAGTTGTTCCTCCTGTAGCCAAGTCTAGCTTCACCTCTTCAGCTCTCACAATCGTCCATGCATTCTGTCCCTCAAGAAGGGTCTGCAGCTTGAATTTCCAACCAAAGTAATTGGATGCATATAGCTTATTGTTCTCATTGAGGTAAGCTTCTGCCAACTGGTTATTCATCTTGAATGAATAAAAAAAAACTTCACCCTAAGCAATTTAAAAAATTGCGCCCAAATTCAAAAGATTTAATTAAAACGCCACCGATCACCTTATGCAGCAGATCATCTGTATCCACCATGGCTAGGATCTGGTAGCTTCATGTCAAGTTCACCAGAAACATATCCTTTATGGCCTCAAGCGCATCGGTCTCTCTCTCCACTCAAGCTTACAGGCATCCTTATACCTGTTGCTCTGATACCATGTCAAAATAGAATCAGACTTTATTAAAAAACAAATCTGGGTAGCTCACAGGTGTGGAACACCACCTGGAGTCCACCAGTGTATAGCACGCTCACACCAATACAATACTTGTATGATCAATATATAATCGACACACATTTAGGGAAGTTGAAAAAATACCCTGGAACCTAGGAACAAACTCCTAATCTAAGGTTCGGTTTGAACCACTACTCCATTAAGACATTCTACATTAATATCAACAATAGCATAGTTATCTCAGTTTGAACTTTGAAGTCTCTCTATCTCTGTATATATACATCTCTTCTCTGCATAGAGAATATAAAAGAGACCAACAGAATGGGTAACATGCTACTGTGAGGAATCGTCCACCATCATGCTCATTGGATAAAGATTATGAAAGTCGATGGAGTGGTGATGAAGATGCAGAGTCCTATGTATGTCAAGGAAATAATCATCGATTATCCAAATCATGGCATAT
>JZKD02S1960682.1:16609-32561 GCA_000966675.3 Picea glauca
AGTTGGGTTTGTATACTCCACTTCCAGTTCCTTCTCGACCTTGGGAAAGTATTTCCATGGATTTTGTAGGTGGTTTACCTATGTCGAGACGAAGTCATAATTATCTTTCTGTTGTGGTTGATCGATTTAGCAAGATGTGTATTTTGATGCCTTGTACTAAGCAGGTTATAGTAGAACAAATGACACAGTTGTTCTTTCAAAATGTTTGGGTGCATTTTGGATTGCTAAGTCCATTATTTCTGATAGGGATTCTCGATTTGTTGGAAGTTTTTGGTCAAGTTTATGGGCACTCATGGACACCAAACTTAAAAAGAGCACAACTTTTCATCTGCAAACAGATGGTCAGATAGAGGTGGTAAATCGTACAATGGTGCATCTTCTTCGTGCTTATTGCAACAAGCATCCTAAACTTTGGGATGAGCATTTACACTACATTCAGCATGCATACAATTGAGCTAAGCACTCTTCGACTCAAACGTCGCCATTTGAAGCATGTTTTGGCTATTTGCCCAAGTCTCCTTTAGATTTTATCTTTGGGAAAGATATTGCTGTCGATGGTCAATATGACATCGATAGGGCAGAGAAGTTCATTGAACAGATTCAGTCGATACATCAAGTGGTGCAAGAGCAGTTGGAAAAGAGTCAGGCCAAGTACAAGACGAGACATGACAAGCATCATGTTGATCACAGTTTCCAATTTGGAGATGAAGTTTGGCTTTACATAAGCAAGGAGAGGCTTATAGGAGAAGGTAAAAAGTTGAAACCGATTCGATATGGTCCTTTCAAGATTATCGACAAGATTGGTAACAATGATTTTCGTTTAGATTTGCCTCCTGATATGCAGATGTATGCAGTTGTTAATGTTGAGAATTTGAAGTTGTATGAGCCTCCATTAGTTTATGATCAAGGAGATCATGTTCAGATTCCTTCCATAGATGATTTCTCTCCAGAGTATCTTACAGAACTGCAGGAAGACACCATCCTTGACAGGAGAATGCGAACTTCAAAACGAGGAAATGTGGAGTATCTTTGAGTTGGTCTTAAAGGGATGAATCCAAGCAAAACCAAGTGGATTGAGGTTGGAAGGGTGAGGGAACTATACTCTCATCTTCACATAGACTGAAAATAGTCTTTTGGAGGTCCAAAAGCTTCCCAATGGGGAGGTGTGATCAGGGGATCAAATTTTGCTCAAAAATTCAAAGTGCTCGGAATCACTTCAAACTGAACGAGAGCGTAGGCCTCGTCGTTGCAAACCCAACGCAACTCGTTTCATCTCAAACGAACGTCGGGAGTGAGAGATATTTCAATCTGTTCATAAAGTCAAATAGGCAAAAAAAGGGACGCTAACTGTACAGTCCGTACAGGATGATGTGGCAGGGCCATACGACCGTATGATGATGTGGCATGTGGTGACGTGGAAATCATCTGTTGGTTGACAGTTGGTCAAATGGGATGTCGACATGTGGCACTGTTTGGGGCAAGTGATTGGGTGCCACGTGGCCTAATCATGGGCTGCCACGTGGCACCCCTTTATTGGATATTGGTTTGTTGTCAAAATGTATTGGAGTCCGTGGGGTTCGACCCCCGGACCTCCCCACCATGTAAAGCCTTCACAACATCTGCCCGACCATTGTACCACCGTTTGTTTCTTATTACATATGTGTGTTTTATTGTATTTAAATTCACATATTATTGTATATGGCGGGGGGTCGGGCCGAGGCTTAGCCCCGGTCCGTGGTTTTGTTTCAATACATATGACCATGTTATAACATATATGTGCAGGAATTGGTACAATGGAATGGAACCCCTGGTCATATGCCTTTATACATGTGACCATACGAAGCGCGTGGAGGGGCTTAAGTTTTGGTTTCAAACGGTTAAAGCCCGAGGTCATATTATAACCCCCCATGTGCCCAGGTGCTAGGCGGTTAGGGGCTGGCGCACCCATAACCATCCTACAGTTTGCACCATTGGCGCGGTTGCACCCGGTGCTGGGTTTTTACGCTATTTATTGCGTGTGTGCCAGGTTCATTTTACAAGGGTGTGTTTTGTAGATGCAGAGACAACAAGCTTGAAGGGGGGACTTCTAGGAGGCCTAAATTCTTCGTTTTTCGACCGATTGAGGTGCCAAAAAAGCCTAGCTAGGGGTTTTTGGATGCTTTGAAGCCATTGGAGCAGTCGGTTGGTCAGTTTGAGCATTGTAAGACATGTTTTTGAGCACTTTTAGAAATTAATAATAATGATCTATTGGAAGCTGGACCAGGAGATGTAGCCCAAGAGAGGGGTGAACTCCTTTATCAATTGTTGTGTTTATGTTCTTATGTTCATTGATTATGTTGTTGTCTATGTGAATTTCACATGAGTAATCCCTTAATTTATGTGTTGCAAAATTGATCCATTTTCTTTAAACACATAACATTTACATTGCAATAATTTCAAGATTTCAAGTCTTCTTCATTTTTAGATCATTTCTATGGACCAAAATATAGCCACCAATGCTTCTGGTGTGGAGGTTTGATTACTTGATTTTCTCCACACCTCCTCAGACAACAAAGCTCCAAAAACAATATCAAATTCAAGAGTCTCAGTTGTACTAAAGATAATGGAAGTAACTAGATGGTCACAAAATTCAAGAAATGAACATAACATTGTAACTGTTTGTTGATGTTTAGATTGGTTATTATCCAAACAACAACCTCAAGAGGATATGAATCCCCCTACATTTTTTTTGAGGTGGTTCTCCTATATAAAAACACAGGGGGATTCATATCCTTGTGATGTTACTGTTTGGATCATAACCAATCTAAAATCAAAAATTTTGGCGACCATATTGGGGAGAACAAAAGGGTGGTTTCATAGACTAGAATCTTCATGACTCAACTTGAACCTAATCAACCCCAGTTACAAGTTGGAATAGGAAATCAAATAAGTGTTCTACATAAGTTGTACGATTTGGTACTATAAAAAAACAAGAAGCCAAGAATAGCTCGAAAGATCGTGGGAATCCCTCGCCCATAAGGAAGAAAGAGAAATTAAGAGAAAACAAAGAAGAAGAGATTGAAATTCAAGAAAAAGTTGGAATCATATAAAGGTCCCGTCAGTACCAGATGTCACTCCTCGATTATAGCAAGAGTAATCTTGATACCCATCAGTTTATATGTCACAGGTTGTTTTATACAGGGTGATTGAATGGAAGTAAACTCAAAACAATATCATTTTAATTCAAAAAACTAGGTCGGGCATGCATGATTAGGTGAGGTCTTAATTTAACTTCAGACAATAAGTTGTAGTAAGGGTGAGTAGGAGGAATACTTCAGTGAGGAAATGCAAAGGTTTGCTATAGGCATCAGGCTTCCAACAACCCAAAGAGGAAAAACTTAAATGCAAGAACTTCTTGTGTTCAAATTACAAGAACAATAAAATAAATCATAACAACACTACCATAAAACATTTATCATAACATAGTCACAATGATTCATGTGAATCAGTCAATCATGAACTCTTTTAGTATTAGATGGAAACAAGATGGAGCAAGAAAGCTGACTCTCATTAAAAAAGAAGTTTCACATACATGTACATAACCAGAGAACCAAAATATCCATTAAAACTTTACATCATGGTAGCTTAGATCTACCGTCGATACCCACAAAAATGGAAAAAAATCCTACATATACTCAGACTGTCTTGGACTTTCTGAAGCTGGTCATATCATGCATTCAAGTCTTTACATTGATGAGTTTCTCTGTCAGACTGCGCATGTAGACGTTGGGCAGACTGCCCATGCAATCGTCTGTCAGATGCGTTCTTTGTCAGGATGGAATGACAGCTGGCTCTGCGCTTGTCCCTTCCCAGCCTTCTTATTTATGGAAGGAGACGATGTTCAACCACCGTAAACTACCTCAATAACTGTTTTCTCAGGATCAGGTAAGGCCCGTTCAATTCTTCATTTGGACAACGTGGCGACCTTTCCTTGGTCGTTGCTCCTTCGATGGACTGCTACAAGGGGGACTGACCTACAAATGTGGACGAGGATTTGATGGGGAGAGCGATGGCACCAATAATTCGAAGGTGAGACAAGGGGTGCTAAGGTGGAAGCACCAAGTGGTGGAGAAACGGGGCTATGACACTGGACGAGGAGTGCCATGGGAATATAGATAGGACACAATGTAAGTGGCATGGAGCATGGAAGCACAGGTTTCAGGAGATAAGAGGGATGAAAGAAAAGGGGACATGATACCTGGAGCATGGAGTACAGGTGTGTGGTAGTGAAGGGTAGGAGGGGAGCGGGAGATGTGATAGGGGACTGAGAGAGGAAAAGTGGAGGACACATGTCACCGGGGGGCGAGGGCGGTAAGTGAAGGATGCAATGATAAGAGGTTTTAGGGGTGGGTCACACAAAACCACCCATATTGGACCCCCCCCACTCATTAAAGGCAGAATGATAAGGGGGGTTCGGAATGAGACCTCAGTCGTCGATCTTGGAACTTAAATCTCGATCATTGAAACTTGCATGTCCTCATATCAGACTCACCCCCCCACACTAAAGGCAGAATGACAGGGGGGGGTTTCGGAATCAAACTTCATCTGTATATCTGGGCACGCAAATCCTGCCCGCCCAGATCCAGACACTTCTTAAACCATATGCGCTAGATCACTAAGACCTAGGAAAAGTGGGTTTTGTTTACCCATTTCTTGCCCTCTTTTTGTCAAAGGGGTCGCTTCTTAGGGAAAATACCCCCTACATGTTTATGTGATAACATTAGGCTCCATGGGGGATGGCACACCCCCTCCGGGCTACCAAGAACTCTTTTTGCAGCTTCAGTGCCTTGCTATTGGGCTCTGGAGTCATTTATTAAGCCGAAAACAATACTTACAAAAACCTGAAGAGCCACTCATGGCTCAAACAAAATACTTCTTCAGGAAATGCCCATTCACAGGGCCATTAAAAAATTCTTTTCCCTCACTGCAACCTGTAGGTGTTGTTTAGAAATACTTCAGAGATTTTGAAGGGCCCAATCTAGAGGGCTTCAAACTTGTTTTGTTTTCCTTTATCCCGCCTGGGTGCATCCCACTTAAGCACTAGATCTATGAGCTCAAATTTCTCTTTTCTAGCCTTCCTGCCAAAGGTCTGCTTGATCTTCTACTGATGATCATGAGCTCTATCCATTACCTTCTCTTTGTTCTGTTGCACTTCCACCAGTTGATGAATTCTTTTGACCATATTGTCTGGCTCTCCTTCATAATCTTGAAAGAATTTTGCTACAGGTAGAGCCAGCTGAGTGGGACATACAACTTATGTTCCATAAACAAGATGAAAAAGGGAGGTGCCCAGGGACCTCTTTGTTGTCACTCAATTGTCCCATAGAGCGTATTTTATCTTTGAATCCCATCCTTCTTATTTTCTTCCAACAATATTTTAATGAGCTTGATCAGAATTTTATTGGAAGACTCTGCCAATCCATTGCCTTGAGGATAATAGGGAGTGGAATGAATCAGTGAAATCTCAAACTGCTCACAGAACCTAACCAGAGGCTCAGACTTGAAAGACGTTGCATTATCAATGACAATTCTGCTGGGACAACCAAACCTTGTTATGATATCCTCCAGGAAGTCCATGATTATCGTGTGTGAAGCACTCCTAGTGGGGATAAATTATATGCATTTGGTGAAATAATATGTTGCAGATAAGATCCATTTGTGTTGACCACTTGAAGGAGGATGAATCTCTCCAATGAAGTCCAACCTCCATTATTGAAAGGGTCCTGAAGCTACTACAGGCTTCAGTGGAAGAGATTTGAGCTACTTCTTTCCTGAAAATTTTTGACATTTTATGCAGACTTTGACTTCTCTGCAGACATCGGTGAATAAGGTGGGCCAGTAGTAACCAACCTTGAGAATTTTGTGGGCTGTGGTCTTCCAAAAATGGTTCCCCCTACATAGGCTACTATGAAAATCAAACATAACCCTTTGGGCCTCCTATGGGTTTAAACATATCAGAATCACTCCCAGAGGGTCCCTCCAATGCAAGACCTGGTCAATAAGGAAATATCTGACTGCTTTGATCTTTAAATATCTTTCCTTACTCTTCCCTATTCCACCAGGAGGCTTTAATTCTAGAAGAAAATATATAATGTCTCTATAACAGGTGCACTCTGATATTGTTAAACCATCCTGAGAACTTTTGTTGGACAACTCAGCTTGTTGATTTTCTTAGTAAGAATTTATGAATCTAACCCCCAAGGCCTTACAATTGGATTCATCCATCATCTTGTCTAAACCCTACCCTTTAACTAACTTGGTGGGCTTTATTTCCAGATTAAACTCAAGGATATTGGCAATCCATTTACTCCTTCTACCATCTATGTCGGGTTGTATAAGAATGTCCCTCACAGAGGCTGAAGGAACATATGCAATTACCTTTGAGTGAAAAGAATAGACTCTAAAATCTTTGAGAGATTTCACTAGGGCATAGGATTGTTTCTCCATGATGTCATATTTGACCTCTATGTCCCTTAATTCCCTGTTGAAAAAGGAAATAGGTTGTTCCAACCCCTCATCATTCTTTTGCAATAAAACAACTGCCACTGTATCAAATGAAGCAAAGGAGAAAAACAAAAGATCCTTGGAATAATCACGACTAATCAACACTGGTGCCTCAGTCAATGCTTGTTTGATTTTGTTAAAATATTCTTTGCGCTCAACATTCCATTTTACTTCATTTCCCTTTCTAATCATGGCTAAGATATGCTTTACTAGCTCGACAAAATTTGAGACAAACCTTCTCAGAAAGTTGATCTTTCCCAAGAAAACCTGGACTTCTTTCCTGGAACTGGGAAGTGACAAGATTCGAATCGCCTCCACCCTGCTAGGATCAATTCTAACTCCCTCTATTGATACTATATGCTCTAACAACTTTCCCTCCTTCATGGAAAATATAGATTTTTTGGGATTTAGGGAAATTCCAAACTTCCTTCATTTCAGGAAAACCGTTTTTAAATGTTCATGGTGCTCTCTGTCTAACTTGGAGAAGACTATGATGTCATCCATATAGATGACCATGAACTTGTCCCTTTCTCCAATGAAATATATATCCATGGTTTGTTGAAAGGTTTCCCCTGCATTCAACAAACCAAAGGGAATTTTGGCATACATGAATGTACCCCAAGGAGTGGTGAAGGTTGTTTTTTCTCTATCCTCAGGTAGGACTGATATCTGATTGTATCCAGAAAATCCATCAATCATATATATACTGGATGCACCTGTTACCCTCTACAATATGTGTTCCATCTTAGGTAGGGGGTAATTGTCCTTATTTGAGCTTCTGTTCATATTTTGGAAATCAACACAGAGCCTGATTTCTCCACTTTTCTTTCTCACTGGGACCAGATTGGCCACCCATTTAGAATATCTCAAGGGGATGATGATTTGGGCATCTAACAACTTCTTCACTTCTCTTTCCATGATAGGCAACAACATGGGATTAATCTATCTTAGCTTCTTCCTGAATGCCTTTGTCGCTTCTTTAAGTGCGATCTTATGTTCAATGACGCTAGAGTCATATGTCCTGAGGTATTCATAGGTCCAAGAAAACACATCAACAAATTATTTAATAACTCAGTATACTTGGCTTATTTATCCATTGACAGGATTCTTGACAACTTGACGAACTTAGGATCCTCCTTTGTTCAAATATTGCACACAGTTACATCGGCATCCCCATTTGAAACCTTAGCCTTTACTATTACATCATTCCCATCGAACAATCTTTTTAAAGGAACTAATCCCTTTGGAATGTGATTGATAGGCAACTGAACAATATGGTGATTAGAAATGTTATTTAAAAATACCTCAGGGTGAGGATCACCTTCGGGATCATGATCCTGATCAATGTGCAATGCATAGAACTCATCAACACACTCAAGAATTTTTCTGATTTCAATATCATCCTCGAATACCTTCCAATGCTTGATATTGTCTAGTACAGAGGGCCTATATCTTATCTCAACATCATATTTGAACTTAGGTGGAAGAGGGATCCTAAACTGGCTAGCTGAGATAGCTAAGGAATTGACCAAAGTATTTTCCTCTCTTGGAATAAATGAAATGTTGAAGGTTGTGAAGAAATTTTCAATTAAGTCCCACACCTCATTTTTGTAACTTCTGAGTTGAGGATGCTTAGCCCGATAAGCATCTTTGACCTGCTGGACTATCAACTCAACATCTCCAAACACTATTACCTCTTCAATTACCATGTCCTTTGCGGCCCTCAAACCTAAAACAAGAGATTCATATTCTGCCACATTATTGGTAGTCTCAAACTCTATCTTGTATGACAGGGATATTGTTTCCTGACAAGGTGACAAAAACACCACTCCGGCACCAACACCTTCACTAGAAGAGGCTCCATCAAAGAACATCTTCCACACAGAGTTAGTTGGAGGAGGTATTTCACGATAAGAAATGGGTTGCTTTCTGATTTCAAGAGGGGCTTTAGGAGTATCATTGAGATGCAATAAAATAGGCCCCAAATCAGTGTCAAGTGCAAAAATAGGATGATTAGTGGGGTCTKCTTCATCACTAACAATGTAGGCCAACTGAGCTTCTCTATAYAGCCTCCTGTGTTCCCCTCCAAAGACTRGGATGGTAGCATATGTAAGGTCCATTTGTAATGTTCCTCCAAGATTTTTAATCCAATATCTTGACAATAGAATGCCAAACTTGCGAGGAACATCAKCTATCACAATRTCCATGACCACACTCTTCATGGGAAGCTRAAATAAGGACACCACCAAGTCTTTGATGACTCCAAGACATTGCACCCTCCTTGAATAAAAAGAGTACAAGTCRTGGTAGGCCTTTGTGACTTTCAGACCGAGTTCTTCCATGACAGGTTTGGGCATGAGATTATGAGAAKCCCCTGAATCCATTAAACAATTATGCAACACCTTATCTTGAATGTTCAGGGAYRTGTAGAAGGAAGGGGATGAATCATCTCTATCTTCTACCATGGGACCTAGGATGACTRYTGGCTTTTCATCTTGGATATTTAYTGAGTCTGTGGAAAGMTGAGGTGGCTYGAATAACAATAKCTTAGAGAGGGACCTTTTGAAATCTTCATGTTTGACTAGCTCTKAAAGGGGCACAAGAATCCTAATTTTCTGAATTTCATGCTCAAAACTAAAGGAGGAAGGAGGCTTAAKAATTTCCCTCACCTCGGGGACAGGATMTTTGGTTGTTGGTGAAATATTCTGAGTTTTCTCTTCCTTGGCARTGATTGTTGCAGGTTTAGGATGCCTTTCTGCTAAGAAAGGYTGATCAAGGATATTAGAMTTCCCTTCTTTCTTCTTTGACCTGAGGTTGTATCTGTTAGGAGTTTTGTTGGCTTTTTCCACTTTACTCAACTCATTTATTTGAGTGTTCATGAGAGAMTCTTCATATGCAGATTGAGTCAAATGGGGAAAAGGGGAAGTGTCTTCAATACAATGAATTTTAGGRTCGATCTCCTCTTCTTCCCTCTYCTCATCATTGACCAGGTTATTTTGGAGAAGGGYTTGAATCCTCTGATCATCTATATTTTTGTTCCTTTGTTCCCTTGGAATAATCTGGGGAACATTGTTGTTTGGTCTCCTAAAACCTTTGTTATCAGTATTTTGGGGATTTCTGTAAATTGGCTTCCCTTCTAACTCCAACCTTTCCATCCTAGACAAAAGTGTTTTTAGCATCTTAGTTACTTCATCAATCTGAGGGGAAAGGGTAGAAGAACAAGACGTGGAGGCTTCAGATCTCCTCCTGGGTATGTCTCTATCAACTTTATTTCTGAGTCAAACAATAGCCAATATATTCGAATCAACTTCCACAGCCGCATTCTACATGTAAGCCAGGGAAGTTGCTCATCTTTCCCTCAACAAAAGGCAGAAATCAAGGTCAAAAGCACTAGCATAAGTAATTTTGGCTGAATATTCCAAGGGCTTTATCTCGACAAGGATATTATTGTATATCTTATTGAACCTCTTGGAGAATTCAGAGACATACTCTTCTTCCTTTCTCTTCAAAGACCCAAACTTTGTCATGTAATACATGAAGTCTTTCTTATCTCCCCATTGTCTCAAGAAGGGATTATCCAAAGCCTCTATCCCATCAATAGATCTAGGAGGAAGGGCCCTAAAGCACTTCCTAACCTCACCTTCAAGGATATGGAAAAAAATCCTCATCCATACGTCTGCATGCATGATGACATGATGATCTGTAAAACTATAAAAGGCTTCAAGGTGTTCTTCTACAGTTATATCTCCTTCGCCTGTAAACTTGGGCAACTGCTTGAGGTAGCCATCTATTGGAAGGGCATTGATAGGCTGAGGCAACACAAGGGGAAAATACCTATCAACTATTATGGCCTCCATCCTGGTCATGGGGGGATTTTCTCCTGCCATATGAATGTTTGGTGGAGGAGAATTAGGATGGGAAGGAGTTTAAATAGGGGATATCGAAACTGAGCTTTCAGGTGGAAAGGGAAACAATGGAGGATTCAGAGAAAAATATACAGGGCTTGAGTCAACGGAGGCTTCTCTTTCTATAGTGGCTGCAAGAGTAATAGGAGGAGGGGTCATAAAGCTAGGAGTAGGGAAATATTCTATGGTCCTGGGTCTACGGTAATGTACAACTTCAAGGGAGAGAGGAGTGAAAAGGATTTCTCCCTCCAATCCTATACTAGGAGGGGAAAACTCAACAGGAACACTCCCAAAATTTAAAGTTTGAAAAACTCCAGTAGAAGGTATGATAGGGAAATGAGGAGCATAAAATGGAGTTTCTACAGAAGGAGATGGAAAATTATCAGAAATACCTGGTTCAACAATAGAATATCCTCTTCTAAAGGATTTTCCCTTTCTGATAATCTTCTCTAGATCTACTTTAGGTGTCGTCGAGGGAAATTGAGGGGTAGACCTCGTGTGTCTGCCTCTGGAAGCCACAAGTGAAACAATAGGTTTTCCACGGTGGAGTCGTCACAATGGAGTCACCACAATGGAGTCATCAGGTGCACAGTAGGAATCTTGTAGGGATCTGATACCTAATGCACCTTTAGAATCAAAGGCTCAATGTCATTCAATCCCAAAGAAGATCTTCAACTTCATCCCCGACAATGGTGCCAGAAATGTTAGCACCAGATGTCATTCTTGTATTGCAGCAAGAGTAAGCCTGATACCCATCAGTTTATATGTCATGTGTTTTTTTATACAGGGTGATCGAATGGAAGTAAACTCAGAACAATATCGTTTTAATTCAAAAAACTAGGTCGGGCATGCACGAGAAGGTGAGGTCTTAATTTAACTTTAGATAGTAATTTTTATTAAGGGTAAGTAGGAGGAAGACTTTGGTGAGGAAATGCAAAGGTCTGTTGTAGGCATCAGGCTTCCAACAACCCAAAGAGGAAAAACTTAAACGCACCATGGGTGCTGAGGTGGAAGCACCAGGTGGCGGAGAAATGGGGCTATGACACTAGATGAGGAGTGCCATGAGAATATGGATAGGACATTGTGTAAGTGGCATGGAGCATGGGAGAAGAGGTGTCGGGAGATAAGAGGGATGAAAGAAAATGGGACATGACACCTAGAGCATGGAGGACAGGTGTGCGGTAGCAAAGGGTAGGAAGGGAGCGGGATATGTGATAGGGGAATGAGAGAGGAAAAGTGAAGGAAACATGTCACTAGGGGGCGAGGGCCATAAACGAAGGAGGAAACGGTAAGAGGTTTTAGTGGGGAGCCACACAAAACTACCCATATCAGACTGCCCCCCCTTCATTAAAGTAAGAATGACAAGGGGGGTCCAGAATGAGACCTCAGTCGTTGATCTGGGCGCTTAAATCCCGATCATTGAAACTTATGCATCCTCATATCGGACCCCCCCCATTAAATGAATACTTCGTCCGTAGATCTGGGTGCACAAATCCTGTCTTCCCAGATCCACGCACTTTTTAAACCATATGTGCTAGATCACTAATACCTAGGAAAAGTAGGTTTTTTTGACCCATTTCTTGCCCTCTTTTTGTCAAAGGGGTCGCTTCTTAGGGAAAACATCCCCTACATGTTTATGTGATAATAGGTCCAATAACGAGAAGAAATAGTAAATGACGTCAATTTCCTCAAGTTGGTGAAACTTCTAGAACATATGCAAGAAGGACCCTAATAATGGGAGACAAAGAAGAAATAAATGAAGTCCCTGAGAATCAGGAAGAGAGAAAAAGAATACAAGGAAGAATAAGACCCATAACTAGTCCACTTAATTTGCAAGGGGAACAACACCCATTACTGACTCTCCCCCAAAGAGTTCTACCAATTTTCTCAAGAGATGGAAGCATATATCCAAAGAGACATCTATATCAATTCTTGTTGGTTTGTGATATCCATTTGATAGAACATGATGATGTCATGGTTAGAGTATTCTTGCATACTTTGACATGAAAAGCCTATGAGTGGTACTTATCTCTTACACCTAAATCGATTTCATCATTTGATGACTTGGAGAACATGTTCCCCACTATGTATGCACCCCCAGTTTCATACCGTACATTTCTCACACAATTCACTCAAATTCATTTCAAAAAGGGTGAAAGAATCATAGACTTTAATTTAATATTCTTTGAGACGTTAAATCAAATTCCAGAAGAGAGAAAACCAAATGCTCCTATTATTTTTTGTTGTTATAAGAACACAATGCCTGCTAATGCAAATTATTCCATCATATCCTTAGGAATAAATAATTTATATGCATCTATTCAAAAAGAGACATATATGGAGGAATTTATGTTAGAAACAATTTCAAATCCTGAGATCGTCTTAGGGAAATTCCATAGGAAAAGGAATACTCTTTCCATATGAAATACAGGACCGTCAACTTCAATAAATTTTGAGAATCGAGGAGTTAGTGGAGGAATTCTCTAGGGGGTTATCCCTAGTGTAAAAAATGATCCATCCATAACTCAAGAAATGAGGCAAAGAATGGAAATAGCTAAAATGAATAAAACTATTCGACAGATGCAAAATGAGCTAACGAGATTAAGAAGAGATAAACAATGTGCTCCTACAAATCAAAATCCAAGAATTCTTGTCCAAGAACAAAGAAGAAACCTTTTCCTAGAGAAAATAATGAGATGTGATAGAGACGACAAAAATGAAGAGAACAGACAAAGGGAACCTAGAGTGTCAAACCCTAATTCCATGGTGTTGGAAGAAGTTTTTAAAGAAGAAAAATTTGATAATTTTGATCAAGACACAGATATCATTCAAGATTAAATTATTAAATCGGTACAGATGGATGAAGGGGAGTCATATTTTTACATTTTTAATGAACAAGAAGAGAATGATATTTGCAAGAAAATGTTGTACAAATGAGAGAAAAATAAAATATTTTCAAAATGAAATAGGTTCTTGAAAAAGAAAAAGAATAGAGAAAACCAAATCCTATAGAAACAACAAAGAAACAAACAGTTTCCAACCAGGCAAAGAATCCACAACAGATGACCTATAATGTGATGGATGATTAGATGAGTTAAGAATATATTTCCCTTTCATGGATGTGGTTAAAATTACACAACATAGGGAGAATATTTTTAATATTCTTGATGAACCAAGCTCTAAAATAGAACTGGTTGTCACAAATTCCAAGAAACATCAAAATTTTTCATTAGTCAAGCTAAGGGGTAAAGTTTCATCGTTTTACATAACTATAGAAAATCATGATGATGTATTGCATAATTGTTTGGTTGATAGTGGAGCAACCAATATCATGATTCCCTTTTCATTCATGGAGGCACTCGGAATGGGATGTACCAAATACTATGAAACTGTGGAAAGTAGTTATGCAATTGATTCAATAAAGGTCCCAACTTGCAGTGAGATTAAATATTTTTTTGCATGGATAATTGTAACACCGAACATCACAAAATTATTTACCATCATAGTGGTAGATTTTCCTCTAGCGTACGTAGTTGTTTTAGGAAGAGACTAGTCTTTAATGGTTGGAGGTTATATTATGAACGATGGAAGCTACATGATGCTTCCTAATAAAAATGGAACAATCGTCGGATTTACTAGAGCAACCAGAAAGCCTATATCTTTCACAAATAAATAAAATGAATTAATGGAGAAATATATTGATGCAGGGATTGAAAATTATGTTGTTCTTAGTCCAAAACTGATTAACCTTCCAAAGAAAGAGGAGGATAAGAGGCTCACCCAAACTGTGAACGCGTATGATGCTGATATGAAGGATCACCGACAAGATCAACAACTACTTCTTGTGTTGAAAAAACCTCATTTAGCACTAGTACAAAATGAGAGATAAGTGACCAAAAAAATGACCAAAATCCACATATAAATGACCACTTTTGATTTAGCGATCATTGGTGGCTAATTTCCAGTCTCTTATCACGCGACAAAAAATGTGGTCATATTTAGTTTGGTCATTTATAGCTTCTCTTGTGGTAATTAATTTGGTCATATATTTGGTCATTAATTTGGTCATATATTTGGTCATTAATTGTCACAATTAATGACCACAAGACAAGATATAAATGACCAAACTAAATTTGACCACATTTTTTGTCACATGATAAGAGACCGGAAATTAGCAACCAAAACTTCCATGTGGTCATTTATGTGCACATTTTGGTCACTTATCTCTCATTTTTTGGTCATTTTATATGAAAGTTTTGGTAATTTTGTTTTGTCACTTTTCTCTCATTGTTTGGTCACGTATCTCTCATTATTTGGTCACTAATTTAGTCATTTTTAGTCGTTTTATATGTGTTCATTATTCTCATTTTTGGTCACTTATTTAGTCATTTTTAGTCATTTTATGTGTTCATTATTATCATTGTTTGGTCACTAATTTAGTCATTTTTAATCATTTTATATGTGTTCATTATGTTTTAGTATTTTTAATGGTGTCCATTATTAATCAATATAATTTTTTAGTATGATATTATGCCTAAATTAAAAAAAGAATCATACAATATTCATGCTCATCTAATACACATGTGAATCATGCAATATTGTCACATTAATTTATTAATTACAACACTTATAAATAAATTAAAGTAAGTGATGAGATTTTTAAATCGGCTAGCGGGGTCGCTAAAATTGGCAGAAGGGTTAAATAAGTGGTGGGAGAGCTAAAGTTGGCCAAGTAGTAAAGTGAATTGGTAGGACCTTCCAAATCTCAGGCCCGATCAGATCGACGACTGGTATTGTATTTCGCTAGTGTTAGTAGCTCGACGGTTAGTACATGGAGAGAAGAGAGGAATAAAATCTTCCTTGCTACTTGTTGCTTCCTTATTGATTCTTCTACCTCAAGTGGTATTGATCAAAACCATCATTGGCCCTCGCAAAAATTCAAATATAATCAAATAAATCATTTTATTATTATTTTCAAAGCTTGGAAAGTTGAATCTCATGCCATTTCTCCCACTGGTTTTAGCTGATAGTCATTTTCAACTGGAATTGCACTTCACCAACTCGATCCTGAGTTATTTACTGTAACATTGTAACCACCAGTTACTTCTAAAACATTCTTTTTTATCATGGAATCAACTTGAAATATGTTTCTTTCTTTCTAAAAACTTAAATGAAAAGGAGGAGTCCATAATTGATAAGGAGGGGGGTATTTTTTTATCCAATTTTATCTTCCAGTAACATCTCAGAGTCTAAAAACAAGTTACCTGCATCATAAACCAAAAATTATGATGTTCTGAGTAGTACTAGAGCGTCAATTTCTCGTTTTTGTCAAGAAAAAACCTGTCATTTCCCTGAGTTCGTCAGTTTGTGTGCAACTAACTATTCGCATAGAGAGAGAGAGTAATTGTTGTTGATCATGGGTCAAAAATATTGTTCCAAGTCAATTCCCAGGTCATTAGAGATTCATTAGGGTTATTCTATCCTTTTCCCCAAACTTATGTGTC
>JZKD02S1960693.1:18016-45937 GCA_000966675.3 Picea glauca
ATTGTATATATTGTATGGTGAATGGTGAAATTCGATATAATGAAATAAGAAAGGTTTTCCCAGTTGAGGGTTTTCGATATAAATCTCTATGTACTATGTGAATGAGCCATTGATTAATTTTTGTTTTTCTTAAGAATCTATATGCATTGTTGTACTTCACAGGTTTAAAACTTACAATGATCTCAAGGGAGCCTATTGTGATTCCTTGGAACTTATATTGTTGTCCCTCCTGTTGGAATTGCATGGTTAAGTCCTTAAAATCCATGAGTTTTGGGCCTAGAGTGTGTAACCATTAGGCACCAAGAACAATGTCACAAGCACCCATGTCTATAGAAAACATATGGGATTTTAGGTGATACTGACCAATTTGGAGTCGCATATTTTCACATCTTCCCCCACATTTCATGAAACCTCCTTTGGCAATCATGATTTGAAAATTATTGACGGCACGAATGTAACAATTGACTTATTGGGCAATGCAACGATGAATAAAATTTTGGTGCTACCACTGTCCACAAGGATGATGACTTTCCTATTTTTGATGTAACCAATTAATTTGAGAGTCTAGGGAGTAGAGAAGCTAGTGAGGGAATTAAGTGAAATCACCAGGTCAACGTCTGGTGGATCATAGGGTGGGGTTAGATCAGATGGAAATGGTAGTTTCTCCACAGGTGGAACAACAACACCTTCTTCAAAAATATCCTCAATCACAACCATAAAAATATTTTGTTCCTTACAATTGTGCCCAAGAAAATATTTTCATCACAATTATAACAAAGACCCTTGAGTTGACGTTCAACCATTTTTTAGCCTTGGTTAATTTATTGATCTTGAGGGGAGTTAAAGGAGGGGCATCATTGGTGGGTTTAGGGAAAGGAGGAAAGGAGGGTTTATGGGTCTAGGAGGATACAATCTGTTGTGCTTCCTTGGCTCGTTGGGTAGCTTCCAACCAAGTCTGGGGGCATGCCATGAGAACATGGGCACACATTTCATCTTTGAGGCCACTGATAAATAATTCCCTAAAGAAAGCATCTGACATGCCCTCTGTTATGAAATCCAAGTGCTCAAATGTGGCAATAAAGTCTTCCATTGTCCCAAACTTCTTTAACTTGCTCAAATGGCCTAAATGGTGGATTTCAGAGTCAAAGTGGTCATAAAGTTTGGCCACAAACTGTGTCCAAGAAACATACCCTTGGTGTGCCTTTTTTTGCCATTGCCGCCTTTGCCACCATTGTCATCATTCTAGATCCATATGTAGGACACCATAACAAATCTTTGATAATTCATCATTAATGCCATGCAAAGAGAAACACTGTTCCATTTGGGTGACCCAACCTCTGGGATCCGATCCATCAAATTTGTTCACCTCAATTCTGGGAGGGCGGAGGTCTCGAGAAAAGTGGGTAGTATTATGACCTTGGTAATGGGAAGAGTCATGGTCATCTTGATAAGAGGGTTGTTAAGAAGAGGAAGGGTTCTAGGAAYGACCCATGAAGTGTTCAAAGGTGGATTTGAGGTATTTTATGTAGGAACTTGTTCCTTGAGGATCTTAATAGCCGAATTGATTGAKATAAGGTTGGCATTGATATTCTTGATGTCTTCATGGTTCTGGTGGGTGTCATCAATCAAGGTATTGAGTTCTTGGGCTCTTATGGTAGCCATTTGGRAAAATGGGCAAGCAAATGGTATAGGGGAGACAAAAGGGGYCTGGAGGGGTGGGCAGGACCACTGAGAAGAAKGGTGTCAAATGATAGGTACCATTGCGATCAGGGTGAAAAGGGTGATCTAATGGGATAAGGGCCAAATAAGGGTACTGGTGAAGGGTTGGGTCCACAAAATGTTTTTTGTTAAAAATGATAGGTATCATTGGAATTAGGGCGAAGAGAGGAACCTAGTGGGATATGTCCCAAATAAGTGTGTCGGCGAGACAACTATACTTGTCTTTTTTTTTTTACACATGCGGAGTTATACTCCGGCCTGAATAATACTGCAATGACAAAATTACCAAATGTTTAACAGGAGGAAATGTGTAGTAATTTCACAACCAGAATGTAGAAGGAACAGTTGCGCGACAATAGATATTGTCTGTTCTATTTTTTGTTTCCATCCCCTGGGGTAGGATATTCAAGGTTTCTATAGACAAGGGTTTTCCCTATGCTATAACTCTCTGATATACATGCGAGGTCCAAAAGTAGTACTTGACCCAATATCTCAGGGAACCAACTAAGGAGGCTAGACCATGCCCTTAGCCGTACTACCCGACTACCTAGGTACTAGAGAGTATCTTACTGAGTGTTTTTCTCCATGGCACTATAGTATTTAAGCGACCAATCGATTTATCTATGGATGGCTTCAGGAGATCTAGGTCAATTTATATACAGGTGTTGTCTGATGCGACACCACTCGAACGGGTACCAACAGGGGTTACAAGGGTGGCCAGTAGATGTGTGCTTAAGTACCTCTTGTATTTACTTTGTGTATGACTCCCCAACCGCGGGTTTATGCACGTAACAACATATCTCTATAGCTTTAAGACGTCGAAATACGTCTCTACCCTGAAAAAATTTAACCCACAATTTCCTGCCGAGGAAGGTGCTCTAATACCACTTGTAGTATTCGAGATATAAAATAATATGCAGACCAAAAACATTTTAGCATAGAAATGTCACAAAAACAATGATATAACCATAATAATACCATAATAACACCAAAAAGAGCACCTTGATTAACGACAACAATGTTCACTTGCCTCTTTGAGGGGGCAACCTCCAGTAGAGCAGAGCTCTATTACAATAATCTCCATGACAAGATTTCTCATACCCTCTATTCCTATTTATACTAAAAATATATCTCCAAAAGAACAATCTAGGGAAAATCCTTCTAGAAGTGGAAGCTTCTATTAGGTCTTCTTACATTTGATTTATTCCTCCTTATTGTTAGGCCTTTATTACATGGAATTATATTATTCTACCTACGTGAGGGGTTAGGTAGGTTAGGTCCCTAACAATTGTCTCCAATTCATCCAATGAGCATCCACATATTTCATGTCAAATCCTCTGATATACATCGGAGGATTTCCCTCGAAGTCTTCTAATGCATATCAAAGGAATTCTCTATAAGTTTACCGATGTGTATCAAAGACTTTCCCACCAAGTTCCCTGATACACATC
Source organism: Picea glauca (assembly GCA_000966675.3). NCBI lineage: Eukaryota > Viridiplantae > Streptophyta > Pinopsida > Pinales > Pinaceae > Picea > Picea glauca. The sequence continues at coordinate 21,187 of JZKD02S1960693.1, forward strand.
AGAGAACTCGCCTCTAACTTTTTCGATCTAAATTTCACCAACTTGCATTCACTGCACAATTCAAAATAAACTTATAAACAAACCTTCAGTCTAGACCCTCATTTGTTTCATTCGTTGTCGCAAAAGGAAATAGGCCCCAAACAGAGGAAAGTTCGACCCGAATTTTACTCACCCTTCATCATCCATCAGTCTCCATGTGCTAACCAATTGATAGGTAATCCCTACTACTATCAATTTCTCTTTCTTTATCTAGGGTTAGGCTTGATTCTCTTTGTTTTTTATTTTATGCCCTAGAAATCCAGTCCATTTCTCCCAAAATCCTTACAGCATTAACCCTTGACTTCTCCCTGCAACCTAAATTCACTCTACTGACAATTTTCTAAACCCATGGGGCATTTCATCTTCTCTTTAGAGGAAGAGGTTTCCAAAATATCCTTTGTTACAATCCCTCTTGCAAAACTCACCCTTATCCATGGCCTTTCAAAACACATAGTCCTTATTAGGGCTTGCACACCCCTGAATTGACACAAATCCGATGCAATGTTTATTGTCATTGGGGGGTTGTGTCTCGATATTCTCTTCCATCGAAATATATTTCTTTGGTTATCGATGCATTTTAAATAACCTACCTGACTTGAATTTTGAACACTCGGCATACTTCTGTCCAACTCCTCCAATACATCGGAGGAGTTTGTGTCAACTCCTCTGATGTATTGGAGGAGTTAATCCCAACTCTGTCTCTCACCCTCAACTTCACTTCTCCATCGATAGTCTTGACATCAAATTATCTGATCCCACTAGAGGCTTTTATTTCAACTTGCCTGATACCTATCAGAGCCTTTAACATTAACCTCTCCAATTTCTATCAGGAGAGTTGTTTCCAAATTCTTTGATTTACATCGGATAAGTTGACATTAACTTGTCTGATTTTGACTTCTAAGAATATTTTTAATCCTTTTCTTCTCTAACTTCTACCAGATTTCCCACCGTGCCTTCTATCATTTTATCATCTTTTGATGATGATCTCCCACCAAGCATAAGCTCAAGAAAGTCCTCCGGTATTTCAAGATACTTAGATAGATTAAATTGTGTATCAATTGATTTTAGTCTTCGTGCTAATGCCACCTTTTCCTTGCAGGTTCAAATATGGCTCCCAAAAAAGAAACGAGTAAGGCATTTCTCACCAAGGCCTCTGGTAGTGGTTGACAGGTCAAAGAAGAACCAAATTTGGTTGGAGCCACATATGATGACACCTATGGACTCTTGGAAAAAGAGGGACAAACACTCAAGTGGGGAAATGTGTATTGCATGTTTAAGAAATCAAATTTCCCCGTCAAAGTTGAAGACCAAGATGAGTTGAAAATATTCAGAAATATTTGGAGATCCAGAATATTTAGAGTCGCATCTTGTGTTGTTGTCTTCCCTTGTGTCGATACCATTAGTTGGATCAAAAAATATGTTGATCTGGGGAATAAATGCGTTCACAATACAAGAGGAGAACCTAGAGAATCATTCTTACCTGATTATCTTGTGAAATGTTATCACCTCGATAAAGGAGTGAAAAACATAAACAACAATATCCTCGATGATTTCCAACACACATCCAAAGAATTATGCCCCAAGTGGTACAGAACTGAAAAACAATTCAAGCACAAGCCCAAGGGAGGTTACCCCACAACTGCATTGAGGAGACCCTATCAATATATGGTGGCTATGGTGTGTTGATTGCACGGTGAACTAGATGTATCCCATTTCTCCCTATCATACATGTCATCGATATATTATTGTGTAGACAAGGGATTATCGTTTAATTGGGATGACATTTTGTCAACAAATCTAATAGTGGTTCTCATCACGGTCGCATAAGCCTGGCTCGGGGCCTTCTGAAGTTTCCATATGTCCTCGTACATCATGGACATTATGTGTGTAGCCCATCAATAACCAATCATGGGATGGAAATGGAATCCCTTAAACCCAACAGTCCACATATACTACAAAGTTCTCTAGGAGCACAAGTATAGAACAAAATATCATAAGATATGTGAGCACTTCTTTGCTCCCCTGAACGAATTTATATTTTGCACAACACCCCCATGCATGAATGATAAGGAGATAGACATCATAAGAAGAATCATGGATTGGTATCTCATGGAACATGGAACTTATATAAGGGTGTTTGGCGTTATGAGGCCTCCTGGTCTGCATGACCCTAAAGAGGTCGTAAAATATCATGTCAACAAAATGGGTCTCCCTCGGGAATACATGACAAGGATTGGGATGAGGAAAAAGTGCACTGTAATGCATGAACTTATGATGACATTATATTCTATAGACGAGGTCAACCCATAAGAAGGATCACAGATGAAGAGAGAGAAAGAGAATAATCCTAAAAGAAGGAAGAAGAGGAAGCAACAAGAGGATCATCTCTTATTTCCATCTCTATGCACTCAGGATCAACAGAAGAAGAAGAAACACTAGCCGATAAGAAACAAAGGGAGAAAGAGAAGGTCTCCAAGAAAAAGAACGATGCTTCCAATAAGAAGAGAAATAACAAATACAAAAAAACTAAAGCCAAAGTTGAAGCAACAATTGTCGTTGAAGCAAAAGCAAAGGTCGCAACACAAAGAGAGGCCGAATAGAAAGTGACAACATAAAAGGTAGCCAAGGAAGCATTTGATAAGGTAGTCGAAGAAGAGAGACAAAAGAAATATGATGAGACTAGGAATGATGACACTCAACCAATGGATACTGACATCCCATAGCTATCAACAACAAACACCAACACATAGACATCGTTCAATGGTTTAGGACTAGTTCTTTGGGATTTGTTTCAACCAAGTGAGGTCCCCAATTTGAGAATATTCACTTATGAAAGCAATTTGGGAAATATCGTGCAAGAGAAAGTAAATAAAATATCAAAAAATCAAGGAATGTCGATATGAGTCCTTACGCAAGTTCCTATAACACGACATGTCAGGGAAACTCCAATATCCACTACCTCAGTTGGCACTGTGTTCATGAACTCTAATGAAGACAATATTTGAAGGTTGTGTCAACAAAACTAGGAGAAAGAAGCAAGAATCAGAGAACTAGAAGAGAGACTTCAACAAATGAAGGTGGATGAAGGCAGTGTCCAGAGATTTAGAGAAAGCGTTGAGAAAGTAAGGACAAAGCTGGACAAATCCATCATATGTATGTATGCACATCTACATATCTTCCAGCAAGTGATCACCATTGTCATAGATCAACATGGTCAGGTACAAGAAAATCTTACACAATTTAACATGATCCAAGAGAGGATGGATTATATCGAAAAATGGATTGCAGAGAATCCTGATGCACCAACTGAACTTTATCGCCCCTCTAGCATGGAGAGAAAATGGATCTCTATTCATTAGAATGTTGTCAACAGGATGGGAAAATAGTTGATAAATAAACTACCAATTCAATGGAAATATGCTCAAAATGACACAAAGCCACTCATGAATTAATTAAAGGATGTTGACTTCCTCAATTATAAGAACTTGGAAAGAAACTTGTAATGGAGGAGCTAGTGGACAAAGTTCAATATGGCACAACCCATTGACAAAAGGTCACCGAATCAACTACCAAAGTGACCATAGACTTGATAGAGAAACATATTATATAGCCTACCAAATTCCACACCATGATCCAAGCATACATGGATACTTTGTATAAGGATATGCAGGTCTTCGAAGACAACATAGATATGCATGTTGTAGCACTAGAAGAATTTTTCTACAAAAGGATCATTTCCTTGTATGACTAGTTGGAGGTGTGGACAATTTACCTCAGGGATATGAGTCATGAATAAGACAATAGCAATAAGAAATTGCTATTACCTATCTTCTATTTTGTCTTTTTCTCATCCAACCCCAATTTTGTCCTTATTATGTATACTTGTCACTGAGCAAAGGGAAAATGAATAGTTTTGTAACAAGTTCTTCAAGGGGAATACAAAGAGTCACCCAACAATTACAAATGATTGTATAAAATAAAGAAGATGCCTATTTTGAAGGGGCTCTTCAAGCATTGTATAGACTCAAGAACTAATTCAAGGATGTATACTCTGTTAATTAATATTAAGAATCCCTCAGGGCCATCTTTTTGCAAGGAAGAAAAATTCATGTGTGTAGTTTTCTTTGATGTGAATTATTTCAAGTGGGATGTATGTTGTTCACATGGACTGCAATAATGCTTGTTTGCTTATAAACTAATATGATGCACTCAATTCTATTCTATAGTTTTGATTATTCTTTTATATATCTTCAAGTCCTGAGCTCATTGAGTTGTTAATGCATGTAGAAATATAATTTAGACTTTTCTAATTATATGTATGTATGTACATGTTTCTAACTTTGCACCTTCATTTCAGCTATTTGTGTGGGGGTTTTACGTAGAGTTTGGTTTCATTTACATCTCACTCGGTTACTCTAGCATGCTTCTAGCTAGGATAGGATATGATATATTATAAGTATATTAAGTTTCCTTTCATGCATAGTATTCATCTACATATTTGCATTGCATAACCATTCATTACCACCTTCATCCAATAGACCGAACCACAACCAGTAGAACCAAAACCAACAATGGAAGCTGAGCCAAATTATGGATGGGTCTCCTAAACCAAACGGTGCATAGTCTAGTTGGGATGTGTACTGGGGACTACCCCTTACTGTTGCAAGGCGAATTTTTCCCCGTCAACATCCTCAAGATGCATTTTAGTGATAGTTGTTTGTTATCACCCAAATTTTCTCACTGGTGCCATTTGAGTAGTCGTACCTAGAAACATCCCCATTTCATGTGTGAAACTACATTATGCACCACATTGTATCATCAAATAGCCTTTTTGTACCTCACTTATTTTGGTCAAACCATCAATTGACCATTTTTAGAGTGAGACATTTTACTATCCATCTTTTGCACAAGTCGTGCAATAAATCCTTTAAAATTTGTGTGGGCTTTGTAAATCCAAAAATGGCTACTCCATGGCTAATAAATGTTTGTGTGCTTATTTAGGAACCATATTGAGTATATATGGACCTCTCAAAATCCTTGGATTCATTATTTTTTTTTAACAAAAACTAGGAGATTTGTATTATCAAAAAAGGGTGTGGTCGAAATCACTGAGGAGTTACAAAGTATTTCAAAATTTGGGCCTCAATTAAACCACTACAAGTTACTAATGAATGACTTGCGGGCCTGACTTCGTGTTACCATTGATTTTTATGTGACATGTGATTTCGTCTTCTTTCCGACTACCATCCAAACTTCATTTGCAGAAGTTGAGGTAGTTGTGATGCCTATATTTCCTGGATTTTCATGATCTGGAGCTTCTATTTTTTCTTGATCTGATACCTCAACTTCATCAGCCTGATCTTCCTAGATAGCTAATGGTGTAGGAGGATATTGGATTCGAAGTCCCTCATTTGAAACCTGAGGAGAAGATGCCTCTTTCTTCGGTTTCTGAATGGATTATTGGCTTGTGTCTTGAGATAACGAAGTTGGATGAAGAGGAGGATCTGGATGAGGTGGATTTTCGCTAACTTAAGGAGGTTTTCCATATTCCTTTGATATTACTTGATGGAAATCATTATATCACACCCACCAAGTGGATTTCTAATTTTTTTTATTCTTCCTAGGCCCTTTGGGACAATGGGTTGCAAGATGACACGTTTCAAAACAATATCTGCAATGCAAGGAAACTCTCTGATAGTCAAGTTTCTGAGACCAATACTAATTTTATCAGTAAGAATAAATTCAGCTAGGAAACCTTTACTGAATTCCATTTCCACGCATATAGGGGAAAACGTGGAAGTGTTGTGCCTTGCAGTTTCATGACTTGCAAAGTGNGGCCTTTATTACATGGAATTATATTATTCTACCTACGTGAGGGGTTAGGTAGGTTAGGTCCCTAACAATTGTCTCCAATTCATCCAATGAGCATCCACATATTTCATGTCAAATCCTCTGATATACATCGGAGGATTTCCCTCGAAGTCTTCTAATGCATATCAAAGGAATTCTCTATAAGTTTACCGATGTGTATCAAAGACTTTCCCACCAAGTTCCCTGATACACATCAGAGAACTCGCCTCTAACTTTTTCGATCTAAATTTCACCAACTTGCATTCACTGCACAATTCAAAATAAACTTATAAACAAACCTTCAGTCTAGACCCTCATTTGTTTCATTCGTTGTCGCAAAAGGAAATAGGCCCCAAACAGAGGAAAGTTCGACCCGAATTTTACTCACCCTTCATCATCCATCAGTCTCCATGTGCTAACCAATTGATAGGTAATCCCTACTACTATCAATTTCTCTTTCTTTATCTAGGGTTAGGCTTGATTCTCTTTGTTTTTTATTTTATGCCCTAGAAATCCAGTCCATTTCTCCCAAAATCCTTACAGCATTAACCCTTGACTTCTCCCTGCAACCTAAATTCACTCTACTGACAATTTTCTAAACCCATGGGGCATTTCATCTTCTCTTTAGAGGAAGAGGTTTCCAAAATATCCTTTGTTACAATCCCTCTTGCAAAACTCACCCTTATCCATGGCCTTTCAAAACACATAGTCCTTATTAGGGCTTGCACACCCCTGAATTGACACAAATCCGATGCAATGTTTATTGTCATTGGGGGGTTGTGTCTCGATATTCTCTTCCATCGAAATATATTTCTTTGGTTATCGATGCATTTTAAATAACCTACCTGACTTGAATTTTGAACACTCGGCATACTTCTGTCCAACTCCTCCAATACATCGGAGGAGTTTGTGTCAACTCCTCTGATGTATTGGAGGAGTTAATCCCAACTCTGTCTCTCACCCTCAACTTCACTTCTCCATCGATAGTCTTGACATCAAATTATCTGATCCCACTAGAGGCTTTTATTTCAACTTGCCTGATACCTATCAGAGCCTTTAACATTAACCTCTCCAATTTCTATCAGGAGAGTTGTTTCCAAATTCTTTGATTTACATCGGATAAGTTGACATTAACTTGTCTGATTTTGACTTCTAAGAATATTTTTAATCCTTTTCTTCTCTAACTTCTACCAGATTTCCCACCGTGCCTTCTATCATTTTATCATCTTTTGATGATGATCTCCCACCAAGCATAAGCTCAAGAAAGTCCTCCGGTATTTCAAGATACTTAGATAGATTAAATTGTGTATCAATTGATTTTAGTCTTCGTGCTAATGCCACCTTTTCCTTGCAGGTTCAAATATGGCTCCCAAAAAAGAAACGAGTAAGGCATTTCTCACCAAGGCCTCTGGTAGTGGTTGACAGGTCAAAGAAGAACCAAATTTGGTTGGAGCCACATATGATGACACCTATGGACTCTTGGAAAAAGAGGGACAAACACTCAAGTGGGGAAATGTGTATTGCATGTTTAAGAAATCAAATTTCCCCGTCAAAGTTGAAGACCAAGATGAGTTGAAAATATTCAGAAATATTTGGAGATCCAGAATATTTAGAGTCGCATCTTGTGTTGTTGTCTTCCCTTGTGTCGATACCATTAGTTGGATCAAAAAATATGTTGATCTGGGGAATAAATGCGTTCACAATACAAGAGGAGAACCTAGAGAATCATTCTTACCTGATTATCTTGTGAAATGTTATCACCTCGATAAAGGAGTGAAAAACATAAACAACAATATCCTCGATGATTTCCAACACACATCCAAAGAATTATGCCCCAAGTGGTACAGAACTGAAAAACAATTCAAGCACAAGCCCAAGGGAGGTTACCCCACAACTGCATTGAGGAGACCCTATCAATATATGGTGGCTATGGTGTGTTGATTGCACGGTGAACTAGATGTATCCCATTTCTCCCTATCATACATGTCATCGATATATTATTGTGTAGACAAGGGATTATCGTTTAATTGGGATGACATTTTGTCAACAAATCTAATAGTGGTTCTCATCACGGTCGCATAAGCCTGGCTCGGGGCCTTCTGAAGTTTCCATATGTCCTCGTACATCATGGACATTATGTGTGTAGCCCATCAATAACCAATCATGGGATGGAAATGGAATCCCTTAAACCCAACAGTCCACATATACTACAAAGTTCTCTAGGAGCACAAGTATAGAACAAAATATCATAAGATATGTGAGCACTTCTTTGCTCCCCTGAACGAATTTATATTTTGCACAACACCCCCATGCATGAATGATAAGGAGATAGCCATCATAAGAAGAATCATGGATTGGTATCTCATGGAACATGGCACTTATATAAGGGTGTTTAGCGTTATGAGGCCTCCTGGTCTGCATGACCCTAAAGAGGTCGTAAAATATCATGTCAACAAAATGGGTCTCCCTCGGGAATACATGACAAGGATTGGGATGAGGAAAAAGTGCACCGTAATGCATGAACTTATGATGACATTATATTCTATAGACGAGGTCAACCCATAAGAAGGATCACAGATGAAGAGAGAGCAAGAGAATAATCCTAAAAGAAGGAAGAAGAGGAAGCAACAAGAGGATCATCTCTTATTTCCATCTCTATGCACTCGGGATCAACAGAAGAAGAAGAAACACTAGCCGATAAGAAACAAAGGGAGAAAGAGAAGGTCTCCAAGAAAAAGAACAATGCTTCCAATAAGAAGAGAAATAACAAATACAAAAAAACTAAAGCCAAAGTTGAAGCAACAATTGTCGCTGAAGCAAAAGCAAAGGTCGCAACACAAAGAGAGGTCGAATAGAAAGTGACAACATAAAAGGTAGCCAAGGAAGCAGTTGATAAGGTATTCGAAGAAGAGAGACAAAAGAAAGATGATGAGACTAGGAATGATGACACTCAACCAATGGATACTGACATCCCATAGCTATCAACAACAAACACCAACACATAGACATCGTTCAATGGTTTAGGACTAGTTCTTTGGGATTTGTTTCAACCAAGTGAGGTCCCCAATTTGAGAATATTCACTTATGAAAGCAATTTGGGAAATATCGTGCAAGAGAAAGTAAATAAAATATCAAAAAATCAAGGAATGTCGATATGAGTCCTTACGCAAGTTCCTATAACACGACATGTCAGGGAAACTCCAATATCCACTACCTCAGTTGGCACTGTGTTCATGAACTCTAATGAAGACAATATTTGAAGGTTGTGTCAACAAAACTAGGAGAAAGAAGCAAGAATCAGAGAACTAGAAGAGAGACTTCAACAAATGAAGGTGGATGAAGGCAGTGTCCAGAGATTTAGAGAAAGCGTTGAGAAAGTAAGGACAAAGCTGGACAAATCCATCATATGTATGTATGCACATCTACATATCTTCCAGCAAGTGATCACCATTGTCATAGATCAACATGGTCAGGTACAAGAAAATCTTACACAATTTAACATGATCCAAGAGAGGATGGATTATATCGAAAAATGGATTGCAGAGAATCCTGATGCACCAACTGAACTTTATCGCCCCTCTAGCATGGAGAGAAAATGGATCTCTATTCATTAGAATGTTGTCAACAGGATGGGAAAATAGTTGATAAATAAACTACCAATTCAATGGAAATATGCTCAAAATGACACAAAGCCACTCATGAATTAATTAAAGGATGTTGACTTCCTCAATTATAAGAACTTGGAAAGAAACTTGTAATGGAGGAGCTAGTGGACAAAGTTCAATATGGCACAACCCATTGACAAAAGGTCACCGAATCAACTACCAAAGTGACCATAGACTTGATAGAGAAACATATTATATAGCCTACCAAATTCCACACCATGATCCAAGCATACATGGATACTTTGTATAAGGATATGCAGGTCTTCGAAGACAACATAGATATGCATGTTGTAGCACTAGAAGAATTTTTCTACAAAAGGATCATTTCCTTGTATGACTAGTTGGAGGTGTGGACAATTTACCTCAGGGATATGAGTCATGAATAAGACAATAGCAATAAGAAATTGCTATTACCTATCTTCTATTTTGTCTTTTTCTCATCCAACCCCAATTTTGTCCTTATTATGTATACTTGTCACTGAGCAAAGGGAAAATGAATAGTTTTGTAACAAGTTCTTCAAGGGGAATACAAAGAGTCACCCAACAATTACAAATGATTGTATAAAATAAAGAAGATGCCTATTTTGAAGGGGCTCTTCAAGCATTGTATAGACTCAAGAACTAATTCAAGGATGTATACTCTGTTAATTAATATTAAGAATCCCTCAGGGCCATCTTTTTGCAAGGAAGAAAAATTCATGTGTGTAGTTTTCTTTGATGTGAATTATTTCAAGTGGGATGTATGTTGTTCACATGGACTGCAATAATGCTTGTTTGCTTATAAACTAATATGATGCACTCAATTCTATTCTATAGTTTTGATTATTCTTTTATATATCTTCAAGTCCTGAGCTCATTGAGTTGTTAATGCATGTAGAAATATAATTTAGACTTTTCTAATTATATGTATGTATGTACATGTTTCTAACTTTGCACCTTCATTTCAGCTATTTGTGTGGGGGTTTTACGTAGAGTTTGGTTTCATTTACATCTCACTCGGTTACTCTAGCATGCTTCTAGCTAGGATAGGATATGATATATTATAAGTATATTAAGTTTCCTTTCATGCATAGTATTCATCTACATATTTGCATTGCATAACCATTCATTACCACCTTCATCCAATAGACCGAACCACAACCAGTAGAACCAAAACCAACAATGGAAGCTGAGCCAAATTATGGATGGGTCTCCTAAACCAAACGGTGCATAGTCTAGTTGGGATGTGTACTGGGGACTACCCCTTACTGTTGCAAGGCGAATTTTTCCCCGTCAACATCCTCAAGATGCATTTTAGTGATAGTTGTTTGTTATCACCCAAATTTTCTCACTGGTGCCATTTGAGTAGTCGTACCTAGAAACATCCCCATTTCATGTGTGAAACTACATTATGCACCACATTGTATCATCAAATAGCCTTTTTGTACCTCACTTATTTTGGTCAAACCATCAATTGACCATTTTTAGAGTGAGACATTTTACTATCCATCTTTTGCACAAGTCGTGCAATAAATCCTTTAAAATTTGTGTGGGCTTTGTAAATCCAAAAATGGCTACTCCATGGCTAATAAATGTTTGTGTGCTTATTTAGGAACCATATTGAGTATATATGGACCTCTCAAAATCCTTGGATTCATTATTTTTTTTTAACAAAAACTAGGAGATTTGTATTATCAAAAAAGGGTGTGGTCGAAATCACTGAGGAGTTACAAAGTATTTCAAAATTTGGGCCTCAATTAAACCACTACAAGTTACTAATGAATGACTTGCGGGCCTGACTTCGTGTTACCATTGATTTTTATGTGACATGTGATTTCGTCTTCTTTCCGACTACCATCCAAACTTCATTTGCAGAAGTTGAGGTAGTTGTGATGCCTATATTTCCTGGATTTTCATGATCTGGAGCTTCTATTTTTTCTTGATCTGATACCTCAACTTCATCAGCCTGATCTTCCTAGATAGCTAATGGTGTAGGAGGATATTGGATTCGAAGTCCCTCATTTGAAACCTGAGGAGAAGATGCCTCTTTCTTCGGTTTCTGAATGGATTATTGGCTTGTGTCTTGAGATAACGAAGTTGGATGAAGAGGAGGATCTGGATGAGGTGGATTTTCGCTAACTTAAGGAGGTTTTCCATATTCCTTTGATATTACTTGATGGAAATCATTATATCACACCCACCAAGTGGATTTCTAATTTTTTTTATTCTTCCTAGGCCCTTTGGGACAATGGGTTGCAAGATGACACGTTTCAAAACAATATCTGCAATGCAAGGAAACTCTCTGATAGTCAAGTTTCTGAGACCAATACTAATTTTATCAGTAAGAATAAATTCAGCTAGGAAACCTTTACTGAATTCCATTTCCACGCATATAGGGGAAAACGTGGAAGTGTTGTGCCTTGCAGTTTCATGACTTGCAAAGTGAAACTTTCCCAAAGCTGAACTGATGTCTTCAAGAGATGGTAAAACCAAAAAATGCAAGGGCATATTGGGAAGCCTCACCCAAACATGAGCTGAGGAGAGAATTTCAGTAGCAGGATTGAAAGAAGGAGTCCATGGTTTCATGCACAAACTCGAGTTTCCCCAAAACCACAGACCTAAGCTGAGAATCAGATCTCGATCTTCCTCAATGTTGAACTCTACAATGAATAATCCTTTGGAAAAAGGATGAATGAAAGCCTTTTGTTGCATGATAGGGATCCAAGTAATCGAGATCCAACTGTTGAGATCAACTAACTTTGGCCAAAAAATATTGAAGCAATAGACCAAACTCACAGATCTATAATATTCTTCCTCTTCCTCAACATTTTGTCCCATGGGAATGACAAGGGAAGGGGATTCCTGAGCCATAAGAGACGAAGAATAAGGGAAAAGACCCACTGAACAACATCCCGAAAAGAGGCACCAAGCCACAAAACAAAAGCTGTCCTAGACACAGAGATGGAAGGAATGGCCCCATTACCTGGGGCACCTACAGAAATGGACAATGTTGTTTCCATGGCTGACGAAGAAGAGAGAGAGTCACAAGCTGCAAGCCCAACTCACAAAGAGGTAGCGAGTGACTAGGGTTAAACCCTAGCCGCCACGCACAAAGGAAAGTGCGACTCCATTTTCACTAGGCAATCAACTTCTACTCGAGCTTCCAAGTGTTCTTTATTAATCCCAAATGCTTGGGTTCATTATTNATGATGAGACTAGGAATGATGACACTCAACCAATGGATACTGACATCCCATAGCTATCAACAACAAACACCAACACATAGACATCGTTCAATGGTTTAGGACTAGTTCTTTGGGATTTGTTTCAACCAAGTGAGGTCCCCAATTTGAGAATATTCACTTATGAAAGCAATTTGGGAAATATCGTGCAAGAGAAAGTAAATAAAATATCAAAAAATCAAGGAATGTCGATATGAGTCCTTACGCAAGTTCCTATAACACGACATGTCAGGGAAACTCCAATATCCACTACCTCAGTTGGCACTGTGTTCATGAACTCTAATGAAGACAATATTTGAAGGTTGTGTCAACAAAACTAGGAGAAAGAAGCAAGAATCAGAGAACTAGAAGAGAGACTTCAACAAATGAAGGTGGATGAAGGCAGTGTCCAGAGATTTAGAGAAAGCGTTGAGAAAGTAAGGACAAAGCTGGACAAATCCATCATATGTATGTATGCACATCTACATATCTTCCAGCAAGTGATCACCATTGTCATAGATCAACATGGTCAGGTACAAGAAAATCTTACACAATTTAACATGATCCAAGAGAGGATGGATTATATCGAAAAATGGATTGCAGAGAATCCTGATGCACCAACTGAACTTTATCGCCCCTCTAGCATGGAGAGAAAATGGATCTCTATTCATTAGAATGTTGTCAACAGGATGGGAAAATAGTTGATAAATAAACTACCAATTCAATGGAAATATGCTCAAAATGACACAAAGCCACTCATGAATTAATTAAAGGATGTTGACTTCCTCAATTATAAGAACTTGGAAAGAAACTTGTAATGGAGGAGCTAGTGGACAAAGTTCAATATGGCACAACCCATTGACAAAAGGTCACCGAATCAACTACCAAAGTGACCATAGACTTGATAGAGAAACATATTATATAGCCTACCAAATTCCACACCATGATCCAAGCATACATGGATACTTTGTATAAGGATATGCAGGTCTTCGAAGACAACATAGATATGCATGTTGTAGCACTAGAAGAATTTTTCTACAAAAGGATCATTTCCTTGTATGACTAGTTGGAGGTGTGGACAATTTACCTCAGGGATATGAGTCATGAATAAGACAATAGCAATAAGAAATTGCTATTACCTATCTTCTATTTTGTCTTTTTCTCATCCAACCCCAATTTTGTCCTTATTATGTATACTTGTCACTGAGCAAAGGGAAAATGAATAGTTTTGTAACAAGTTCTTCAAGGGGAATACAAAGAGTCACCCAACAATTACAAATGATTGTATAAAATAAAGAAGATGCCTATTTTGAAGGGGCTCTTCAAGCATTGTATAGACTCAAGAACTAATTCAAGGATGTATACTCTGTTAATTAATATTAAGAATCCCTCAGGGCCATCTTTTTGCAAGGAAGAAAAATTCATGTGTGTAGTTTTCTTTGATGTGAATTATTTCAAGTGGGATGTATGTTGTTCACATGGACTGCAATAATGCTTGTTTGCTTATAAACTAATATGATGCACTCAATTCTATTCTATAGTTTTGATTATTCTTTTATATATCTTCAAGTCCTGAGCTCATTGAGTTGTTAATGCATGTAGAAATATAATTTAGACTTTTCTAATTATATGTATGTATGTACATGTTTCTAACTTTGCACCTTCATTTCAGCTATTTGTGTGGGGGTTTTACGTAGAGTTTGGTTTCATTTACATCTCACTCGGTTACTCTAGCATGCTTCTAGCTAGGATAGGATATGATATATTATAAGTATATTAAGTTTCCTTTCATGCATAGTATTCATCTACATATTTGCATTGCATAACCATTCATTACCACCTTCATCCAATAGACCGAACCACAACCAGTAGAACCAAAACCAACAATGGAAGCTGAGCCAAATTATGGATGGGTCTCCTAAACCAAACGGTGCATAGTCTAGTTGGGATGTGTACTGGGGACTACCCCTTACTGTTGCAAGGCGAATTTTTCCCCGTCAACATCCTCAAGATGCATTTTAGTGATAGTTGTTTGTTATCACCCAAATTTTCTCACTGGTGCCATTTGAGTAGTCGTACCTAGAAACATCCCCATTTCATGTGTGAAACTACATTATGCACCACATTGTATCATCAAATAGCCTTTTTGTACCTCACTTATTTTGGTCAAACCATCAATTGACCATTTTTAGAGTGAGACATTTTACTATCCATCTTTTGCACAAGTCGTGCAATAAATCCTTTAAAATTTGTGTGGGCTTTGTAAATCCAAAAATGGCTACTCCATGGCTAATAAATGTTTGTGTGCTTATTTAGGAACCATATTGAGTATATATGGACCTCTCAAAATCCTTGGATTCATTATTTTTTTTTAACAAAAACTAGGAGATTTGTATTATCAAAAAAGGGTGTGGTCGAAATCACTGAGGAGTTACAAAGTATTTCAAAATTTGGGCCTCAATTAAACCACTACAAGTTACTAATGAATGACTTGCGGGCCTGACTTCGTGTTACCATTGATTTTTATGTGACATGTGATTTCGTCTTCTTTCCGACTACCATCCAAACTTCATTTGCAGAAGTTGAGGTAGTTGTGATGCCTATATTTCCTGGATTTTCATGATCTGGAGCTTCTATTTTTTCTTGATCTGATACCTCAACTTCATCAGCCTGATCTTCCTAGATAGCTAATGGTGTAGGAGGATATTGGATTCGAAGTCCCTCATTTGAAACCTGAGGAGAAGATGCCTCTTTCTTCGGTTTCTGAATGGATTATTGGCTTGTGTCTTGAGATAACGAAGTTGGATGAAGAGGAGGATCTGGATGAGGTGGATTTTCGCTAACTTAAGGAGGTTTTCCATATTCCTTTGATATTACTTGATGGAAATCATTATATCACACCCACCAAGTGGATTTCTAATTTTTTTTATTCTTCCTAGGCCCTTTGGGACAATGGGTTGCAAGATGACACGTTTCAAAACAATATCTGCAATGCAAGGAAACTCTCTGATAGTCAAGTTTCTGAGACCAATACTAATTTTATCAGTAAGAATAAATTCAGCTAGGAAACCTTTACTGAATTCCATTTCCACGCATATAGGGGAAAACGTGGAAGTGTTGTGCCTTGCAGTTTCATGACTTGCAAAGTGGAACTTTCCCAAAGCTGAACTGATGTCTTCAAGAGATGGTAAAACCAAAAAATGCAAGGGCATATTGGGAAGCCTCACCCAAACATGAGCCGAGGAGAGAATTTCAGTAACAGGATTGAAAGAAGGAGTCCATGGTTTCATGCACAAACTCGAGTTTCCCCAAAACCACAGACCTAAGTTGAGAATCAGATCTCGATCTTCCTCAATGTTGAACTCTACAATGAATAATCCTTTGTAAAAAGGATGAATGAAAGCCTTTTGTTGCATGATAGGGATCCAAGTAATCGAGATCCAACTGTTGAGATCAACTAACTTTGGCAAAAAAATATTGAAGCAATAGACCAAACTCACAGATCTATAATATTCTTCCTCTTCCTCAACATTTTGTCCCATGGGAATGACAAGGGAAGGGGATTCTTGAGCCATAAGAGACGAAGAATAAGGGAAAAGACCCACTGAACAACATCCCGAAAAGAGGCACCAAGCCACAAAACAAAAGCTGGCCTAGACACAGAGATGGAAGGAATGGCCCCATTACCTGGGGCACCTACAGAAATGGACAATGTTGTTTCCATGGCCGACGAAGAAGAGAGAGAGTCACAAGCTGCAGGCCCAACTCACAAAGAGGTAGCGAGTGACTAGGGTTAAACCCTAGCCGCCACGCACAAAGGAAAGTGCGACTCCATTTTCACTAGACAATCAACTTGTACTCGAGCTTCCAAGTGTTCTTTATTAATCCCAAATGCTTGGGTTCATTATTATGTATCACTTGGTCTTCCATAATGCCCACTAAGCTTATGGACTATCATTAATACACAAGGAGAATTTGTATGGAGATTTCATCTAGAATAGGGTTCCATTGTCCATTTTATAAAGAGTCCATGGAGTTGCATTTCATATATAATAAGAAAGAGAAAGGTCATGTTTTCAAATTTTCTGAGAATTTGTATGGAGATTTCATCTAGAATAGGGTTCCATTGTCCATTTTATAAAGAGTCCATGGAGTTGCATTTCATATATAATAAGAAAGAGAAAGGTCATGTTTTCAAATTTTCTTTACAGAGATTGAGCCATCATATATATTTCTCCACTATCTTGAGTTTATTTCTTTTTTCTTTCTTTTGTCATTATTCATCCATAAAAATAAGCTAGCTAACACTACCTAGTAGATGTGGAGATTGGGCATACAAGGAGAAAAAATGACCTTCCCGAGATGAGATTAGAGTCCACTTGCTACAAACTCTTCCAAGGTGTTGTTTTGTGTCTCTTGAGTTGTCCATTTTGTAAATGAAAGTATTGTTCTTCCCCCCACCATATATTTGTTTTTGAGTTTTATTTAAAGCAATGAATACATATTTCTAATGCTTTCTTTATTTTCATACGTACATAAGGGGTAAGTGTCATGCTTGTGTGAACCTCTTGTCCTTCATTTTATTTTGTCTATACTTAGTTTAAACAACTAGATAGGTTATAGTTTTTTGCACATTTATCCAACATATTACCCATAATAGATTTGTGACTCCATTGGGGATTTTGATCCATAATATCACTCATTGGTTGTTTGTGTGCCTTCTTTTGCATTATGTTAGTTTGTTCCATTAATCGTAAGCTTGTTGTTTGTGTATGATTCAAATTAAATCCTCATTCTAAACTTTGTAAAAAAATAAATTTTTGGCAAAGTTTGAACTCAATAATCAACTTGAAGACAAAATATCAAAGGCCTCAATAAGGTGAAACAAATCATCAGATATTTTTCATTCCAAGGTAGCCTATAAGAAAGAATGTTGTTGGATGCAAAGACAACTAATGAATTGCTAAATAGATGAGATTCTCTCCACATGACACTTCTCATAATCATGCACATGCCAAGAGAGAGAGATAACACAAGTTGGGTTTGGAACAAAAATTAGCAACAATGACAACCACAAACACAACCACAACCATACGGCCCTGAAATGAAAATCTACAGAACAATTAAGGAAATAAGAAAAAAAATCCCCTCACAACTTTGATGTTGTTTTATATAGATGCCCCCTCTATTTGCATATTTGGTATATATATATATATATAAGTACATTGATTCTTCGATCAATTTTGATATGTTGCAATTTCGTACAAATTTAANAGCTTTCTCATTTAAGGATTACTCCAACAACATGAATTTGACTTATGAAGATTATGACCATCCTTTTGCAGGTAGTTGTCTCTGATTTCAGGTCTTATCCTGTTGGATTAAGGGAAGTCTTAAACTATACAAAGCACCGCTATAACAACCCTCCCATACACATCACTGAAACTAGTAGATTCTTAGTTTAAAGCATATGTTTGCCTAGTAATTTTTCCCCAACTGAGTAATGCTGGAAATAAAGTCTAGCATTACTTGTAAACAATAAATGTTGGTCATTTTTTGAGTGGCAATGCGGTGGCCATTTGTTGAGTGGCAATGTGGCGGTCTCCATGTTGGACATGGGTATAACATGCAATTTCTTGCTCTGCCTCAAATGCGAATGCACTCTCACCATTTAGAGTGCCTATCAGACAACACGAGGGTTCTAAGAGTCCAGGTTTTGAATCTCCAATTCTAGGAGTCTAGGTTTTGAATCTCCCTGTATCTTTGTTTTTCCTTTTGCCATTTAGTTTACCTCATGAATTTATACCGGTTTATAGTTGCGAAAGTATCAGTATAATTAGAATTTGCAGGAACATAAACCAGAGCCCAACAACGAAGAATCAAATCGATATTTCATAGTCAATTCGGCATTTTCGGGGCATAATATGCCAGACAAAGCATACTCTAGTGTTATGAGATTGGTAAGGTTACTCCTCCATTCCAAACTACATCACAGTTTTACCATTACTGATACTTTGGATGCATATCCCGCCAAAATGTCATGTCCACGAAATTTCAGAATACGATTTTACATGTTACACAATTCTCTATATTTAGCCAAAGTCTGTAGAGTCGTACTCGCCGCAAAACCATGTCAAAAACTGCTACATCTATTATTTTATTATACCCGCATAGCAGCAAGTATACGCTGCCATGCAACCTTGTTTTAATTGGTATACATTTTTTCAAGATATGGAATCATGTCTCTTAAAGAAAGTGAGGTTTTATATATTTGATGTTACTTTATTCACTATGTGCTACAATACATTAAATCATGTTTTTCCAGTTGACTATTTCCTTAAGAAAATTTAGATGGTAAGAGTTAGATATGATATGTGGTCTTACTTTGCCCCTTTTCGTGATTGTGTGCAACTATACTTCTTGTGCCCTTTTCCCATCAACTATATTTTTCTCATATTCATGGTTATCATTCCTTTTCTTCATAACACAAAACCTCCAACATGCATCGGTATTAAAATGTGGCATCTTTGGCAGGGGTGTTAGTAAGGTCAATTATGAAAGATGATAATGGATGTGGGGTTGCTGGAAAGACTTGTTGTGGAGGTTAGACCCTAAGAAAAGAAGGTAAATGTTTTTTATTTTTATTAAATCACTATTTAATATCTTAAATTTAAAAAACAATTATAAGGGCATTGCATTATAATTTGGGCATTATCATTATAAAAATAATGTTATTCAATTTTCCATATGCATTTTCTATTTATTAGCATTGGATTTTGACTTTATCCAATGTTAGTAGTTGATATGTAGGATTTTCTTTGATTATTATTATGAGGCATAATGGAGGTGGTTGTTTGTAGCCATCACCTTTGTGATATGTGTTGGATAGTTCAATGTTCACAATAAACGTAGTTAGATTTATGCTTCTAGAATTTTTGAAACTTTGATCATAGAAGTCTAAGATATTATATAGCATCATATCATTAACGTGGATACATGATTCATAATTTTATTTTTTAATACATGTCAAAATCAATTGTTTTAATGCAATTATATAGATAAATATTTAAGTTTTGTTTATAATTTTTGAATCAATCTGTGATTTCACATGTTTTCCTTCTTTTTTTCCCAAAATTTAATTCTTTTATTGATATCTTAGCACCCAAGTATGATAGTGTCCCATATAACTGTAATATCCTTGTTTCCCCAGCTTGTAATTAATCATAAAATATGATTGCCATGCTAAGGCATGTGGATAGTGTAAATGTATTATTGTTTGAGTTGCCAATATCTAATTGTGGGGGTGAAGCCTTGAAAGTACTAGTCATGATATCACTAGATGAAAGAATGTGAGAACTATAATAGAGGGCTAATTATATCAAATAACCTCAAATTTCCCTTGATGGGGGTAATAAATCTCCTTCGAATCCCAAGGAGAGAAACCAATTAATGAAGAAAGGACCAATGGTTGAATTATCAATCACTCCCATGAATGGGAGCATGGTCTAACTGCAAAATGTTAGCTCGAAGTACCACGGGGTATGATAGACCAAGCTGACTCAAGTTCCCTTCTGACAGAAGGAATAGGATGGGTCAAGAACCATCCTGGGGAAAATATATGATAAAAATTGGTAAGGAGAATGCGCAGAGCTCTCCAGCGGATGATGAACAGAAGTTCGCAAGCTTGATGCCGAGTGAGCATCTGATAAACCTCGCACAGGGCCATGACAGAGAAAGAAATCTCTGAAATTTGGAGAGAATAGAACCTGAGTAGAAGATGAAACAGAGAAAGAATCCTTGAGAACCGCAAGAGTTCCCTGGTGATATCATGGCCTGGCACGACGGTGGGCAGACTGCTAATAATGAATGCCTCTGAGCCTATGGTCGGGTGGAAGGACGAACAACCACACTCAGTTAGTTGGCTACCACCTATAATATATAAGTAAGCACATATCTTGTGTATCTAAGTGGTACTATGAATTAAAGTTTGATATTCTATGAATGTTGCAAGGATGGATATGTTTGCTTAATGATTTATGTTGTACCCTTTTTGTGTCTGTTGGATTGTGTAATTAGGCAAGTAGGAAATTGTATGAATTGGACGTGTTTTTATACTCGTAAATGCTTGCGCCCTGTGGTGGCTTAAGCCAAAGCCATGAACTGCGAATTCGTTGACCGTGGGCATAGTTTCATGTATGCATGTCAACCCTCCTAGTCGTTCTGATTCCCTTGGAGGATGGAGTTTGTTAAGCTCAGGACAGGTAGTGCAGATATGCACAGGCTCTTTGTGAGGCAAGCAAAGACCGAGAACCACTTAATTTCTAGACTTGATGAAGGAGCGCAAGAGTTGTGCAGAAGACCCTTCTAAGTGTTAAGTTCAGGAGAAAGAGCACAACGCTCTTAAATCCTTCATAAATGACGAAGCTCAGGAAGGATAGCGAAATTCAAGTATCGAAAGGGAATATCCTTTCGTTTGGAAGATGAACGGACAAGACCTTTCGGGAGGATCCAAGGTTTGTCGTGACCTCTAGATTGGAAGAAGGAGCACAGGCATTAACACCTCGACTCCTTCAGTCTTTGCAAGATCAACAAATGTTGGTAATCATCATGAAGGGGATGGATCCTCCGAAACTCGAAGTCGTGATGTTATCTAAACCATATATCCAAGGATATATCGGGACCCACCTTGACCGTCGGACTTGTGAGTTCGAAGTTCGCGCGACGGGAGAATCGCGCGTTGGTGCAATTAAACTTTCGAAACCTGAAGTTGGGATGTGATCTGTACCATTGGATCGAGGAAGGTCATGGACCATCGATCCTACATGAGTACATTAACGCAAGGAGTACGTGGGAATTCAAAATTCCCTAAGGACCAATCTCAGAAGAGACTAGTGCTTTCAAAAGCACAGATGAGGTCCAAGAGGCGAACTTGTTTCAATTTCGTAAGCTCGGGAGGGAAGAAAAAGTCGAGACCCATACATCAGGGCTCACAGGAACTAAATCAAAGGTCAAGACCTTCAAAAAATCTAAAATCTTCCAAGTCAGGGAATAAAGTGAAAGTTCAGGAGGAGGAGAAACAGTGACCGTTAGATCGAGCACTGTGAAAGATCTGGACCGTTGGGATTCACGTCCAGAAAATTAGAAGAGAATGCAGGAGGAGATCAGATATAGGTCGTCAGATATGAGCGTGAGGACCAATAGTTGTTGGATCCCAAGGAAAGTGCACGAAGCCTAACCCTTTGAAAGTGCATAGGAGAGTGGACTTGCAAAGTCCCTAAGTTCCAAAGTCAATCAGAATCGTCCATCATTAGGGTTGATACGTGGCATAAGATCCACAACTTCGGGGGTTTGTGGACAAGGAGGAGGACAAACAGTCGAATTAAATATTGGTCGTTGATATCCAGGGGGATACGTGTCAGGAGATCATGTATTTCGGGTAAAATCACTCCGGAGAAATGGGTGCATAAGAGTTGAAACTCCCAAATCCCAGAGAGTCGGAGAGCCAAAGAACCAAAGCGCCAAAGTCCCGAAGCACCAAAGGTCTGAAGCACAGAAGGGCCAAAGAGACGAAGGTCTCTGAACCGTTAGATCCAGAGAGACACATGGCAATAGATCACAAGATTCAGTTAAATTTCATTGGAGTTTTAGTTGAGAATTGAGATTCCTGAACCCTGAAGACCCAAAGTGAATTTGGACCACCAAATCTAGAGGGACGTGTGGCGATGGATCGTGGACTCCAGAGAAATTTGTTCAAGAATTTTCAGTTGATATTTGAGACTCCCGAAGTCTGGAGAGCCAGAGATCTGTAGTAAATATCAATCGTCCGATCATCCGAAGTAGATCTTAGTCGTCAAATCGTCCGAAGTAAATATCAAGCATTGGATTGTCCGAGGTGAATCTAAACCATCTGATACAAAAGGGATGTGGCGTAGATTGGTGGATTTTGGGTAAAGTCTCAAAGTAATTTATAGCCACCAGATCAAGAGGATAGGTGCCATAAATCTGTAGATTTTAGGTAAAGGCCCGAAGCAAGCCTCAATCGTATGATTCAAGTGAACACATGGTAGGAATCTGCTTACTTCGAGGGGAAGTGAAGTTTGAGATTTGAGATCTCAGAAGTCCAAAGAGCCAAAGGAAATCTCGACCATTGATCAAGAAAAGGGCCACAAGACCATTGATATAGTTGAAAGGTAAAACCCCCGAAGCAGAGGTATATTCGATGATTGAGAAGGACAAGTGTCTGCAAATCATAGACTCCGAAAGATTGACATACGGAAGAAAGGAAAGTTTGAGACTTGAGATTATGAAGTCCGGAATTCCGAAGAAAATCACAGTCGTTGATTTGAAAGAGGTCGGATTTGATCCTCAGCTTTGAAAGGGATGGATCTGAGCCGTTAGTTTAGAAGAACCATCAAGGTCGATGAGATCGATGGTCCTGTAGCATTGCGGGGATCAAAGATTCACGAACTTTAAAAAGTTGAGGGCGGGTAGCAATCCAATCCACGGTTTTGAAGAAAGGACACATGCAGGCTCGAGGAGAATTGTGGGCCGAAAGGTAGTTTGGTTTCAAACCACCTTTGACTGCGCCCGCAATTGTGGTTTTGCATGAGGTTATTGCCCAAGGTCAGCTCAAGGAGGGGCTTATCAGAAAATGGGCTAGCGCCCAAACTCAAATATTTCCCAAGCGTGAAGGATAGGTCATGGGTACCATTAGACCTACACCCAGAAATCGAAAGGGTCTGCGTTTAATTACAGAGCGAGACCATCAGGATCTCAAAGATTCGTTGGCTTCAGAATCAGAGATCCTTGACCGGGAGGTTAGACTGGTTCCTTGACTTCCCAAATTAGAAACCATGGATGGAGAATCTTTCCTTTAAGAAAAGCGAAAATTTTTATGCCCCGTTGTGGGTATGTTACAAATTGGTATCAGAGCATGGTTACAACACTTGGCCTGCTTGGGCTCATGTACGAGTCACGTAAGTAGGTATTGTTATCTTAATTTACTCCTTGGGGAGAAGGACTGCAGATTGAACCTATGATTTTGGGAATTCTTGTTGAATTTTAGCATAAGTATTTCTTTATCCCTTTGTCAAAGTGATAAATACTCTTACTAGAGTAGGGATATGCTAATTGACATTTATAATAAGACTTGAATGTGGATAGCTGAAGGTGGCATGGTTCTGTCAAGGGAAGTTGAAGCCTAAAGGATGGATGACCTGGTGTTCGTAACATTGCTTCTAAGCATGGGCAGTTGGAAATTCAGGCACTGATGATGGTGGATTATATAATGGTTAATACCTTTGTGGGCTTAAAGGAATCTGATAGGATTAGGTAGGATCCTTGACAGTTATAGTTACTGCTTTATATTAAATCGGAGTATATAACTCCTTAGGACCAAAGAAAAGTGAGATGGGTAAAACCCTATGGATGCTGAGGCAAGAAGGTTTTCTTGCCAGACGTTGTCTCATAAAGAGGAAAGTGACCCTGGTTGGTTATGGCCTTGAGAGAAGGCAACATCAATACGATATATGACTATGAGATTAGTCCTGTAAGTGACTGAAATCTCAAACTAAAGGACACTAATGATGAAATTAAACCATCAAGTGAATGCATGAGGTAAAAAGGTGCAAGAGATGCACCTAATTATACATGAATGTGTATACATGATCATAAGGATGATTGGAAGATCCTTGGGAAAAGGATATAGAAGTTAAATATGTCTATGCATGTGAATGTCATGGAAAAAGTGCAAGCAATAAACTGGCATGATGAATACTTATCTGTGCTTAATTATGCTTGAGTACATGGGTTTAATGCATTATGGAGCTTCCTAATATGAAGCTGTTGGTAGCCAATTCATTTTTTTAATTTGCCCTAAAAATATGCCTACACCCCTTGTCTCATTAACGACAAATCATCGTCGCATTGTGCTACAAGACATCGTATTCATTTTTGCGACAATTGCAATTTGGTTTCGTTTCAGTTTTCACAACTGAA
>JZKD02S1960704.1:12645-26034 GCA_000966675.3 Picea glauca
TGACATCCCCAACACTACATGGGCATCTGCCTTGGCCTTTGTCCCCCTACATCAGTCATTGTCAACTCTTTAAACAATGGTTGTCCTTAAGGACTGTTTCTGAAAAAGGGAGGTGTCTTTCCCTTCTACCTATGTTCTTTCTTGAACTTCTTCTGGTCATCCCAAGCCTTCCAAAAAGTGGGATTTTCTCTTTGCTTCTCACATAAGCATTTTTCTCTTCTTATCATTTCTTCCATAGTTTTTGGGTCATCATACTAAATCTTGTTCCCAATGGAAGGTGGTAGTCCACTCAGATAACTTTGAATTTTGACAGTCTCATCTTTGATGAATGGAACATACTTCAACAACTCTAAGAACCTTCATTCGTATTCATCTATGGACATGCTTCCTAGCTTGAGTTCAAAGAACTTTTTCATCTTTTTGTCATAGTATCTTTTAGTCAAGTATTTATTTTCAAAATACTTCTTGAATTATTTCCAAGTAACATCTTTCTCTCTAATGTGTTTCACTTGCACAAGTTGATCCCACCACATGGATGCCTTTCCTTATCTATCTCTTCTCTGTGTCCATTGGAGCTCGATCCTTCAACTCCCAAGTGGGCATCCATCCCTTTTACTTCATTTTCTGAACTGGAAGCAGTTTGTGCCTCTTCCATTCCTCTGCACTCACTATCAATTCTCTTCGGTCTTGACACTCGTTGAACTCTGCAAAAACAACGTGCATTCAACCAGAATTTGTCAGGCCATCATTCCTTAACAAATCCCACACAATTCATAAACTGAATTTGTTTTAAGAAACGTCCAGATTTCATGAATTTTTTGAGCTCTGCTTGGCTCTATAAAAATTTCAAGCCTTAGCCCTTTTCTCTTAGCCCCAACCCCTGCAACCACGGGTTGTGACCAAGCATTATATCGATAGGTGCTTAATCAGGACTTCCGGTTACAAAGTCTTCATAATACATCACAATAGACTCTCAGAGTTCCAAATTAACGAACTCGCGAAGTAGGGTGGATCAATGGTCCACTTCTACCCAACATCCAACGGATGACACTTGATGTGGAATTTATTTCATTGAAGCTTCGGGACTTCGGAGCTTCAGGACTTCGGGACTTCAGAGCTTCAGGACTTTGAGACTTCGAAGCTTCGGAACTTTGGGTTCTGGAAGCTTTCATGCTTGCTTCCTTCTAATATCACGACTTCCTAACTTCTAGCTTATCTATCCTTCGGGCCCACATAATACAGTTTTCACCAACTAAGGCGATGGAACGTGGTATGCCTAGGAAGTTCCACGTCACCGCAGGCGATGTCATCTAGCCCCACCAAGTCTACCCTTTCACTTTGAAACTTCGGGCTTCGGAAGTTTGTGCATCAGCACATTCCCCTTCTTCTGATTTCCAGAGTTCCAAACTCTCCCTGGATCATCGACGGTCCTTATCTCTCCCACAACCAATGGTCGAGATCCACTTTGTGATTCCTTTCTTCGAAGGTGTTCACTTCTCTTCACTTCCAATCTTTCTATTTTGTGAATTCTTAAGGGTTCTCGTGACTAAACCATGCGCAGCTTCTCAATATCTAACAATCAAGATCTCCCCTAAGATCTACGGTGTATATCTCTTTCGGGACCTCGGAGCTTTGGACTTCAGAAGTTTGTGCCTCAGCGCATTCCACTTCTCCTGATTTCTAAACTCTGAAAGGCTTCCAACTTAACCTTCATGCACCTTCTCTAGATCTGATGATCGTAAAGGACTCTCCTTCTCCTGAATAGATCCTATAGCCCACATTACTCTGCGACCCAATACTACATCTGTTTAGTTTTATGATACCTCTACACCTCCTGAGCCTCGTAACATGGCCAAGGTAAATTCTTGGCACTCGGGAAGGTTCTGGGGTTCGAAATTGGTCCTCCAGACACAATTTCCTCTTGAAACCTTGGGTCCAATAACCACTTAACTAGCCCATTCAGGCTTAGTGATGAAACCTTGGCTTTGATACCAATTTGTAACATCCCCAACCACCAACAGGTCGGGCAATGTTACCACATGGAAATACATACATACATAGATATATCTAACATGCATTTTAATCGAAATGAAACACATAACACAATGTTACTTCTACCATACATATTCAAATGTAATAGACAGTAATTCATATACACAACAGAATACATAATAACATTCAAGCATCACAGACATGCATAACATAAAAATTAATCACATTAATAATACTTATCTTTTCAACTGGAGTAACACCACCAACTACGTGTAGACCTTCCATGAACCTCCCAACCTTAGACCACGTTGCTCATCACGCTTAGCAGTGGGTCACCCCCGAGCTGGGACCAAGCTCCACCCAGGGAAAGGGAACCCTAGACTAGGTTGAGGTTACAGGAAAACTGCACAGTGCAACCGGAAGGATTCTCTCCAGGAGCCTTCTTACGCCCACTACTCATGGAATCTCATTCCCCACATGCATTTTCCACCTGGGAGTATACACCTTCACTATCACACAGCCCATCGGTTGCTTCACCTCCCTCTCAGGGTCTCGGCAATAAGTCGGATCGAGAATTTTCATAGCTCCATAGCTGGTGTTGGACTCTCTCTGGGAGAAAACCACTTCCCAACAAACTCTCTCACCTGGAGAGAGATGCTCACATGCCTAACAACCTGCCTCTTCTACCACGGGCCTGACAACCCGCTTCTTCAGCCACTTTTGACTCAATTCCAACACAGTGAGGGAAACAACAAGGCTCAGTAGGGAACAGATGAGGGCAGCAAGCCACACTCATTCCAGGAGTTGCGTGGCCACAACAGCCAACTAGAAAATGGATATGGACACCCAAAATGGTAACAGTCAGATGCTAAGACTCAGCATGCTCAGGTGACTACCCAGGTGCATCGAGTTTCATAGAATACACAGGACGAATCATAGATTATGGATTTTAGAGATGCATGAGGGTATGTAGATGCAGACACAGAGGCAAACGGTTCAAATGCCCCAGATCCCAACGAACTCGGGCAGAGGATGATAGAATGCAAGAGAGAACCCCCAAAACGACTGACTTCTGTAGCTTTAACTGCATGCACCCAGGTCGACACTTGTATTCCTGGAGCTGCATGCATTTCCTTTTACATGCGTTGCCTCTCCCGGGACTTAGGATAAAAACATGTCTTTTACACATCTTTGGAATAATAATAAATTATTATTCTCATGGACTTAAGCCCTTAATATTAGCCCCTCTTTCCAACCTTTCAGCCCCCTTTCCCTTACCCACCTTGTGGAAGCTTAGTCCCCCATCATTATTTATTCATGGTCAGTCTGCACACAACGATGTTTATATTTTTATTAATGATCTACATATTTACATATACAAAGTCATGGTCATTGGCCTTGGCATCTGACTCACCAGCCTAATAAACACATAAATCTCTCAGCTTATAACCACTCGACTTACCAGCCTATAAAAANTGACATCCCCAACACTACATGGGCATCTGCCTTGGCCTTTGTCCCCCTACATCAGTCATTGTCAACTCTTTAAACAATGGTTGTCCTTAAGGACTGTTTCTGAAAAAGGGAGGTGTCTTTCCCTTCTACCTATGTTCTTTCTTGAACTTCTTCTGGTCATCCCAAGCCTTCCAAAAAGTGGGATTTTCTCTTTGCTTCTCACATAAGCATTTTTCTCTTCTTATCATTTCTTCCATAGTTTTTGGGTCATCATACTAAATCTTGTTCCCAATGGAAGGTGGTAGTCCACTCAGATAACTTTGAATTTTGACAGTCTCATCTTTGATGAATGGAACATACTTCAACAACTCTAAGAACCTTCATTCGTATTCATCTATGGACATGCTTCCTAGCTTGAGTTCAAAGAACTTTTTCATCTTTTTGTCATAGTATCTTTTAGTCAAGTATTTATTTTCAAAATACTTCTTGAATTATTTCCAAGTAACATCTTTCTCTCTAATGTGTTTCACTTGCACAAGTTGATCCCACCACATGGATGCCTTTCCTTATCTATCTCTTCTCTGTGTCCATTGGAGCTCGATCCTTCAACTCCCAAGTGGGCATCCATCCCTTTTACTTCATTTTCTGAACTGGAAGCAGTTTGTGCCTCTTCCATTCCTCTGCACTCACTATCAATTCTCTTCGGTCTTGACACTCGTTGAACTCTGCAAAAACAACGTGCATTCAACCAGAATTTGTCAGGCCATCATTCCTTAACAAATCCCACACAATTCATAAACTGAATTTGTTTTAAGAAACGTCCAGATTTCATGAATTTTTTGAGCTCTGCTTGGCTCTATAAAAATTTCAAGCCTTAGCCCTTTTCTCTTAGCCCCAACCCCTGCAACCACGGGTTGTGACCAAGCATTATATCGATAGGTGCTTAATCAGGACTTCCGGTTACAAAGTCTTCATAATACATCACAATAGACTCTCAGAGTTCCAAATTAACGAACTCGCGAAGTAGGGTGGATCAATGGTCCACTTCTACCCAACATCCAACGGATGACACTTGATGTGGAATTTATTTCATTGAAGCTTAGGGACTTCGAAGCTTCAGGACTTCGGGACTTCAGAGCTTCAGGACTTCGAGACTTCGAAGCTTCGGAACTTTGGGTTCTGGAAGCTTTCATGCTTGCTTCCTTCTAATATCATGACTTCCTAACTTCTAGCTTATCTATCCTCCGGGCCCACATAATACAGTTTTCACCAACTAAGGCGATGGCACGTGGTATGCCTAGGAAGTTCCACGTCACCGCAAGCGATGTCATATAGCCCCACCAAGTCTACCCTTTCACTTTGAAACTTCGGGCTTCGGAAGTTTGTGCATCAGCACATTCCCCTTCTTCTGATTTCCAGAGTTCCAAACTCTCCCTGGATCATTGACGGTCCTTATCTCTCCCACAACCAATGGTCGAGATCCACTTTGTGATTCCTTTCTTCGAAGGTGTTCACTTCTCTTCACTTCCAATCTTTCTATTTTGTGAATTCTGAAGGGTTCTCGTGACTAAACCATGCGCAGCTTCTCAATATCTAACAATCAAGATCTCCCCTAATATCTACGGTGTATATCTCTTCCGGGACCTCGGAGCTTCGGACTTCAGAAGTTTGTGCCTCAGTGCATTCCACTTCTCCCGATTTCTAAACTCTGAAAGGCTTCCAGGTTAACCTTCATGCACCTTCTCTAGATCTGATGATCGTAAAGGACTCTCCTTCTCCTGAATAGATCCTATAGCCCACATTACTCTGCGACCCAATACTACATCTGTTTAGTTTTATGATACCTCTACACCTCCTGAGCCTCGTAACATGGCCAAGGTAAATTCTTGGCACTCAGGAAGGTTCTGGGGTTCGAAATTGGTCCTCCAGACACAATTTCCTCTTGAAACCTTGGGTCCAATAACCACTTAACTAGCCCATTCAGGCTCAGTGATGAAACCTTGGCTCTGATACCAATTTGTAACATCCCCAACCACCAACAGGTCGGGCAATGTTACCACATGGAAATACATACATACATAGATATATCTAACATGCATTTTAATCGAAACGAAACACATAACACAATGTTACTTCTACCATACAGATTCAAATGTAATAGACAGTAATTCATATACACAACGGAATACATAATAACATTCAAGCATCACAGACATGCATAACATAAAAATTAATCACATTAATAATACTTATCTTTTCAACTGGAGTAACACCACCAACTACGTGCAGACCTTCCATGAACCTCCCAACCTTAGACCACGTTGCTCATCACGCTTAGCAGTGGGTCACCCCCGAGCTGGGACCAAGCTCCACCCAGGGAAAGGGAATCCTAGACTAGGTTGAGGTTACAGGAAAACTGCACAGTGCAACCGGAAGGATTCTCTCCAGGAGCCTTCTTACGCCCACTACTCATGGAATCTCATTCCCCACATGCATGTTCCACCTGGAAGTATACACCTTCACTATCACATAGCCCATCGGTTGCTTCACCTCCCTCTCAGGGTCTCGGCAATAAGTCGGATCGGGAATTTTCATAGCTCTGTAGCTGGTGTTGGACTCTCTCTGGGAGAAAACCACTTCCCAGCAAACTCTCTCACCTGGAGAGAGATGCTCACATGCCTGACAACCTGCCTCTTCTACCACGGGCCTGAAAACCCGCTTCTTCAGCCACTTTTGACTCAATTCCAACACAGTGAGGGAAACAACAAGGCTCAGTAGGGAACAGATGAGGGCAGCAAGCCACACTCATTCCAGGATTTGCATGGCCACAACAGCCAACTAGAAAATGGATATGGACACCCAAAACGGTAACAGTCAGATGCTAAGACTCAGCATGCTCAGGTGACTACCCAGGTGCGTCGAGTTCCATAGAATACACAGGACGACCCATAGATTATGGATTTTAGAGATGCATGAGGGTATGTAGATGCAGACACAGAGGCAAACGGTTCAAATGCCCCAGATCCCAACGAAATCGGGTAGAGGATGATAGAATGCAAGAGAGAACCCCCAAAACGACTGACTTCTGTAGCTTTAACTGCATGCACCCAGGTCGACACTTGTATTCCTGGAGCTGCATGCATTTCCTTTTACACGCGTTGCCTCTCCCAGGACTTAGGATAAAAACATGTCTTTTACACAACTTTGGAATAATAATAAATTATTATTCTCATGGACTTAAGCCCTTAATATTAGCCCCTCTTTCCAACCTTTCATCCCCCTTTCCCTTACCCACCTTGTGGAAGCTTAGTCCCCCATCATTATTTATTCATGGTCAGTCTGCACACAGCGATGTTTATATTTTTATTAATGATCTACATATTTACATATACAAAGTCACGGTCATTGGCCTTGGCATCTGACTCACCAGCCTAATAAACACATAAATCTCTCAGCTTATAACCACTCGACTTACCAGCCTATAAAAAAATTACAATTTAGCAGGGGCTCGGCCTTGGGGTATTACACATGCCATGCCACATGATCATCCACATGTCATGCCATGTCATCCTAGCATCTGATCTAGCTATGAGGTATCACATCGTGTGGCATGCCACATCTGGTCTGCATGTCTTCGGTGCCAACTGTACACTTGACTCTAGTGTCTGTGAATGAGATATTTATGGATTTTATGGGGTCTCGATGCCTGGAGGGGAAAGGGTTCTGGTTATGTTAAGGTATCAAGGCCCGGATAACAGGTTAACCAATGACATGGAAACTTATTCGTTGTGTCAGTGGTTTGGGATCCACTAGATCCCAGTGCTCAATTGGGCATAGATACACCTCTAAGTTTTGTTTTTTGATGTGTAATGTTCATGTCAGCTATTGGTCAGGATGTGCCATGTTGGGGGTTACGTGTCCCGACACGTCAGTGCCTCGGTACTTCCACGTTGGATGGTACAGGTGGTGAGGGTCCACATGGATGTGAGGTGGTTTTTAGCGGAAAAATGCCTGAAATATTTGGAGGAAAAAAAATTTGATCCCAAGCTCATATTTGAGTACAGTTATAGTAGTTGGAAAGCTCTCAAAAAACAAAATTGACTTATGAGCTCAAATTTGGTTTTGGAAGTGTGGTTAAGGAAGTTAATTTAGAAGAAATAAAAGAGAAACTTTGGACATCCCACCATCCTAATGTGGGTTAGGGGGGTTGGTGTGTTACATAGTGGAATTAGAGAAGAGTTCAAACACTATGCCTGGATGGGCCAGAGAAAAGTCACAAGACTAGTATACCAAGGCCAAGAAGAGTATGCTGATAAATTGTTATTTGCATTAAAATTTAAATATTAACTGCAGAATATTATAGAAATGAAAGACTGTAGATTCATTTTAGAATTCACGCAATAGAAAATTTAATCATGTTGATGTACATCATAAGAGTTATGAAATGACCTTGTTGGAATTAGAATGGCTCCTATAGGGGTTTGAATATGTAGGCAGGCATTGATGGTTGAATATGAATGTAAATGGCAGAAGAAGCAAAACTGTATTATAGGGTTGCATGAGTCCATAGAATGGATGAGTTGGATTGTTTTAAATAGGTTATAATGTTTTCTATGAGTATGGGTTGATATATCCCTACCAATTATGTTTGTTTTTTATATAAAAAGATTGGCCCTTTATGAATAATTCCTCATGGTTGGAAGATTGATGGAAAAATTGTTAAGGTTAGTTCATAATGAAAGATACTTGTTGTTGATTACCCCATCTAAGCATAAGTAAAAGGAGTATTTAATGATGTGTTTTGTTGGAAATGAGAGGTTCCAAGGATGAATGGTGTGTTCATTAAGATCCTCTTTAGTATTGTAATATAAATAAAATAGGTCCTTTGGAATGTTGCTAGTCTTCATAAGGGAGGCAAGCTACTAAGAATATGAAATACTCAAGTGTTGATGGGAGAAATAAGTTACACCCTTGGAAACCTAACATGGGTTTGGAATTAAGCCACTTGATTTTTGAGCTGGGTGGTTCATGGTCTGAAGGACCGAACACATGATATGGAAAATAACCCAAAGAATTGGAAATTTTTACTCTTGATAACTACAATTGATGGTACACTATGTTATTAATGGGACTTAGCATCAAGTGAAAAGAGCATATCAAAAAATTCTCTAAGCTCCTAGATTTATTGAATAAAAGAAATGTATTCCCAAGGAGGAATGTATGTGTGTGTGTTCCAAGTAAATCATCACGGAAAACCCTTGGAGTACTTCCCCATGATCCATGGATGGTAAACGGGGTAAATCGTCATCGCAAAAAACCCTTCGAGTACTTCCCCATGATCCATGGATGGTAAATGGGGGAAACCGTGGACCCTAATTATGGAGCCTCACCCTGAGGGGATCAAGAGAGGTGAACCCATGACCTCCCCAACTAATCAATTGGGGAGAGATCTCACATTTGGTTCAAGCCCGCTTGAGCTAACCCTCGAGGGTATATATATATATATATATATATATATATATGAATATATGTCTATGCATGTGAATGCAAGAGAAAAATAATTGAAACAGTATGTTGTTGGTTTTGAGGTATAGGTTTGTCAAGGATGATTTTGACTAATGATGAGCTAATAACAGAATGAATAAAATTTTTGAAGATGCCAATGCATGTAACCTTATGAAGAAAAGGCAAAGGAACAATGAAGTGTTGATCCAGAGTCAAGTAAAGGAAGTGATTGGATGTTCTCTAAGAAGAACAATGGATTAGATAACATCTAGAGACGGATAATAACCTTACAGGTATGACATTGGTAAGTTCAAGTAATTATTAAAGGGAATTTGGGTAAGGAATTCCCTTGGTAAAAATATACTAAGTAAGAAATGCTTGAGGCATGGAGAAAGATAGGAAATGGTATCTTGTTGCACTGGGTAATGTTGTGATTACCTATTTGGATTTATTATTTATGAAATGATTTTGTAGTAGATGGTAAAGAATGACCTCTTGTTGGTTGTTGAAAAAAAGGATAATGTATTTATGAGTATGCCTATGATACTTGTCATGAGAATCGTTGTAAGATCTCAGGGAGGGATGATATTAAATTAAAAATGTCAATGTGTATGAATGGAAAGGTGCAAGTAGTGAACTTTCACACACACACACACACTTGAATGCATGGATGGATAAGTGGATTGTGAGGCAAGATTAATACTCACCATATTTGAATAATGCTATGGATACATAGCTGACTCTATGTTGAAGAGTCTGATTATCTGTTTGAATACTAGCTTGAGGGGGTTTGTACTCCATTCCTGGGAGAGAGATAGTGTAAAATGTTGAAAGAGAAAATGAGAAAGAATATTGTGTTTTTATGAAAAGAAGGCAATATGATTACACCTTTAGAAATTTCATGAGAATGATTGTGAGCAATCATGAGTTAAATGATTTCAAATAGATGTAGATGTGCATGTGAAATTATAAGGTGTGCTAGTTGTACACACACACACACACACACACACACACACACACACACTATGTTGATGTGCATGTTTGAAGTGCCTAAAGGCATGTTGTGAATCTTGATAGAGTAAATGTACATGTTTGAATGTGTAGTTTGAATGTATGCATGCTTATATTCTCTCTGAAATATTGGGTAAATCTTTGAAATAATAAAGTTGATGCTAACTCAAAGATTGAGATCATTTTAGGAGATGGTGATTATGCAACAAGGAATGTTGCATGCTAAGGTAGAGTCTATGTGATTAGGTTATGTAAGGACTTTGTCATGATAACAAATCCATAGAATTAATAACTGCCTGAAATTAGGAAGTGGGTTGCAAATCTTGTTTGTATAATAATCTTGGATTACATTTTAAAAGATAATGCATGTGTGAAAGACATGCAAATCAAATGCCAATTATTTTGAATTCTATACAGACATGTGCATAATGCACTGGTTATAATTAATTTAGAAGTTAACTTTGATATGTTAGTGTGTTGTTACATTCAAAGAAGGAGGATTCTCTGAATTAGGAAAGGTCAAGATGAACTTGTCTGAGACTGTTCAATGAATCAAGCAAGTAGGTTCAGAAAGAAAGCAGGATGTCGATGAAAAATAAGGAAAAAGGGGAGGCTTTTATCACCCTAAAAATATGATTGTTTAGTAGAGTTATATGTATCTAATGAAACATGTACAACTTGTGGAGGCAAACTAAATCAATGAAGATGTTGAATGAATTTATCTATATATAATGACATGTTATGAAAATGGAAGAGAGATCTTGGAATTAGTTCATCTAAGCTGAAAATTCCAAATGCGTAAAAGAATCAAAGGGGGGGAATCCCTTGATCCATATCTTGTTTAATTGTTCATTGTTTATGCAATGGAATTTTTTTGGTAAGAGGAACTACGCTTTTGTTTTAATTTTCTCGGTGTTTCGATCCCTAAGCTGGTATCATCATTAGGAGGTTGTTAAGCTCAATTGTTTGTAATCTCCCAAACCCTAAATAAATAGACATTAATACAAATGAGGGAGTCGACCATGTAAGTATTATTTGAAGTTGATATTATTTTCATTTATAATGTTTGACTAAGAAAGACGATATGTGTAAATACCCCAGGCGTGAGAGTGTTAATCATTTTGTCAAAGTAGAATAGTTGAAATGTTTTCTATAGTGCACTGATAAACATTGAGGACAATGTGATAGAGTGCATATAGATATGTTACTGATTAAAAATTCTATAGTACATGCATTGTGATTTGGATCAATAGATGATATAAATTGCGGTTATGATTTTTGAATGTAGGAAAGATTGGAGTTTTTGACGAGACAACTACCAATATTGGAAAACCTCAATCAAAGGATAAATACAAGAAGGTTGTAGTTAAAATATTTAAGGGACTTCATGAGTCCCCATGTAGCATCTAATGGATAAGGTAATATCAAGAAAATTGAGAGAAGCCAGTCAGGTATAAGAATTTGCATGCCTTTGTTGCATGTAACTTATAAGGAATTGGGTAAAACACAATTCCTCCAGACATGTGTTATATTGTATTAATATGCATATGATTTTGAATTCACTGCATGAATGTCATTCATACCCATACAGGGTATCACAGAGGAAAGAACCTCTGGTAGAAAAAACTAAAATAGATTGAAATATTTTTGCAATAAATGTGTAATTAGTTATGCCATGTTTGAATTTGGATAAGCATAAATGAGTAAATAATTGTGCTCATAAGTAGCACATATGAAAAATGCAATAAGGGAATGCATGTTTGTATGAAAGGGAAGGTATAGGACTGTCCATTGTGGAAGAGAAACCTTCTTGCATACCAAAATATTTTTGGAAGTGGTAGAGAGAGTAATTGAAGCAAACATGAGTATTAATATCGTGGCTACCAGTAAAGAATGGATTCTTGAGTACATTCATTCGAAATTTTAATTTCAAGTAATGTAGGTTGATTTGAGATATTCCCCTGTTGTGGCAATGAATGCTAGTAAAATTAGCTATGTGGTGAGATTATTGGTTGAGTTCCCAATTCACCATGATGGAATACCAGACACAAATGTGTGGTATTTTGGAGACAATGCAAGGATGCATTGTGTAAGTATGGCCACGGGTAAGAATACCTTGGTTTAATTGTTGCAATAGTTGAATTAAAATATAAAAAGTTTGGTATGACAAAGTAATATATGCGTAATGAATGATAATTTCCTTTTCTTCGTCACGTGATTGACAGATAAGTGATGCAATTGTTTGTATGTACAATTTTGAGATCACTTATGAACCATTATAAGTGTGCAATGGAGGTAGAATGAGCTTAGAATACTAACAAATTGTTTTGTTGAATGAAGGTTAAAAATTGCAGGAAGAATGGCCTTGGACATGGCAGCAGTGTAAGTCCCTCGGGAAGGGAGATGCCTACTAGTTGGGAAAATAAAGCCAAACAATTATGAGAAGGAATCTCATGCTGGTTGAAAAAAAACAGAGTTCCTATACATAACAAATATTTAAATTGATAAGTGAAATTTGAAATATGTGGGGAGCATATTTGAGAAGAAAATTTTGATTGAAAATTGATGAAAATATCTCTCAATTGTTGTATCTATGTGTTGGGTGTGGGCCTATTTTCAGAAGCAAGGCTATTTTGGGTGTAGGCATATTTTTGGAGAAAAATTCTATTTTGGGAAATACCTAATTTTGGAAAGAAGACCTAATTTTGGAACATGCGCAACCGATGGCAAGAAAGCAGCATGCAGAAAAAGAAGGAAAAGCAACATGCAAAGAGGAAAAGCAATGTGGCGCGCAGGCAGGCAAGCATAACTATGATAGGGTTAGGGTTTTTGATAAAGGTTGTAATGGCTATAAGCCTGAAAAGTAGTATAAATAAGAACCTAGGAGGTCGAGGTCAGGGGTTCAACGGTTATAGATTTGTGGTTGAGGTTCAGTGGTTATTATGATTGTAATAAAGTAATAGAAGAGTCAAGTAAGACATATTTTTAGGGTTATGTCACAAGCTGAGGATATTGGTGTGATCTAATCCACCTCACAGAGGTTATTGAACCTCGTCATGATTGTATGATGGAAGATGTTGTTGGATTACTAAGAGGGGGGGTGAATCAGTAATAGAGAAATTTAATCCTCTTTAACCATATAATCCAAGTGTTATATCAATTTATCATTATCATACAATAAATGCAGAGTAAATAATCAATGAACAAATGAAAAATCATACACATACACAGTACACCAGTGTTTTACGTGGAAATCCAAAGTGGGAGAAAACCACAGAATGTTTTTTCTTATGTGTCTTGAAGAATTACATTCACTGGAAGCACCAACTTAGTTTGTTTTCTAACTGCAACTGGAAGGAAGCTCCAACCCCCCAGTTTCTTAGGCTACAACCTGAAGGAAGCTCCAACTCCCCAATTCTCTGGCTA
>JZKD02S1960704.1:31878-65630 GCA_000966675.3 Picea glauca
GCAAACAACTTTTCGAGCATCCAAAACATGGTGCAACATTGATCATCAAACTGGTTTTATTGAAGTAAAGCAAACTAGCCTATGTTCTAACTTAACTTCCGATGACAATTAACCCAGATTGAACTGTTGGGATAATAACTTATTCTACCCTAGGGCTATCTGACCAACATTAGACAGTCTGGCCAGATTTATTCACTAACTAACCTATATCCTTTGGCTAAGATTAAACAATTTAGCCAATCTTATTCACTATTCCTATCAACATCAATTTA
Organism: Picea glauca; assembly: GCA_000966675.3. NCBI lineage: Eukaryota > Viridiplantae > Streptophyta > Pinopsida > Pinales > Pinaceae > Picea > Picea glauca. Next base: position 32,151 of record JZKD02S1960704.1, read on the forward strand.
AAAGAACTTGGCCATGCTTGAAAGGTATGGACCAAGTCATTGTTATTGCATGGGGCTCTCATTGAAATTCTTTTATGCCCTCTTTTCTTTTTTCTTTCTTTTCTTTTTTTCTTCCTTTTCTTTTTCCTTTCTTTTCTTTTTTCTTTTTCTTCTCAAATTATTTGCAGAATGAAAAATCATTTGACAAACAAAAACACTAGAGAGATAACATTCCAGTCACCAATTTATCCTATAATTTATAGGGTGATAACAACGTCAATCAACTCCTTCATTGTATTTTCTTTTGAAATATTGAAATTCACCAATGCTTCTAGGCTCAACCGTATCGTTCCTAGTGCCTTTTTGTCAAGAACCTCCCATTCTTCATCCTTCATGGCCATAAAATTATTTTCTATTCCACCCAATGGTAGGAATATGTCCTTCTAATATAAATAATATTCCATCTGCATCTTCCGTAGTTTTGGTCGTTAAATATATCATCCCTAAACTTTCCATCTTCCGCCATTGCTCCCACTCGAACTAGGAACCCTCTTTTTCTGCGAGTTACCTTTCGCTCTGATACCAGATGTTATAAAAACAAGATCGCGGAGCAATAAAATAAAACAAATGTGGAAATAAAACACATAATATAAACAATACAATAGAGACACATATATATGTGGTTCACTCAGTGTGGGCTACGCCCACCAGAGAAATTGCCAGGTCCTTCCTTTTTATTATCCAACAAAATGAAGGGATACAACCTACAACTCAACCACTGTAACTTCCTCTTCTTTCTCTTGCAGTATTCTCTCTCATAATACAACATTCACCATAATACACAACCAAAATACAATTCCCTCATAAGAGAGGGTTTCCTTCTAGGGAAAAAAACCCTAACAATAATTTCTACCATCATATCTGTGACCTTATAATGGACGGTCCAGATTGAATACGAAATTACAATATTTTACAAGGAAAATTTTCCCAATATTTCACTTTGGGGAACTGTCCCCCCTTGGACCCCCTTGGTGACAGTTGTGGGGGGGAATCCCACACACCCCCTCCATGGAAGTGGAAAATTTGGGTCATATTGTATCTCATGAAGGTGTCAAAGTGGACCCTAACAAAATTAAAACTATGATGGAATGACTTATTCCAAAAACATTGAAGAATATTAGAGGATTCTAAGGATTGACATGATATTACCACAAGTTTGTTAAGAATTATGGTTAAACAACAACACCTAAATCTTTATTCAAATGTGTTGATGACACTTTCATTGTTTCGCCTCATGGCCAATCCACTGTAACATCCTTCTTCAACCATCTAAATAGCATTCCCCCCAATATCCAATTCACTATGGAAATGGAAAAGGACAATTCACTTCCCTTTTTAGATGTTCATATCTCTCTCCTCACTAATGGCTCCCTTACTCACCAAGTTTATCAGAAAAATACTCACACTGATAGATACCTTCATGTCCAATCCCATCATCATCTTTCCCAAAAATCCATTGTCCTCAAAACTCTAGTCACTCGTGCCATCTGAATCTTCGATCCCCAATTTATTGAGAAAGAAAAATCCCACCTAACCAAGGCCCTTATGTGTAATGGTTACTCCAACTCTCAAATTAGCATATCATTTCTCTCATCCCACAAGCTTAAATCAAACAAATCTTCCGCTTCTTCCCCAACCCTAGCTCTAATTTCTCTTCCTTACATTGAAGGCACCATTGATCACATTTCCAAAATTATCGCTAAAAATAATATAAAAACCATTTTCAATCCCTTTAAAACCCTCAAACAATGTTCTAGATCCGCTAAGAATAAATATGACCCAAGGATTGGCACATGAGTTTACAAAATAACTTGCACTTGTGGAAAACATACATTGGTCGGACTGACAGATCCTTCAAATCCCGTCTCAAAGAACACATAGCCGAAAAAACTCACAATCACATCTCTAAATCAACTATTGTTGAACACTCTTTTAAATATAAAAATTTAACATGTTTTGACCTAACCAAAATATTGGTTTTAGTACCCTATTACTCATCTCACATCATTCGTGAAGCTATGGAAATTAAAAAACATCCAAACAATTTTAATCATGATGATGGGTATAAACTTAGCCAATCCTGGAAGCCTATCATTTATTTCCTTAGTCATCAAACCTAAATTTTTTTCTTCATCCTTTGGCTTTCCCATTTCCCATTTCCTCATTTTTTTTTCATCTCCCTTGATCCTCTCATCTAATATCTTTTATCTACCGTATTATCAATTTTCCGATTTAAGGTCCCTTCTTCTCCCTTCCTATTTCCTAAGTTAAGCTTAGTTTAACTTTCCTTTAACATATGAATTTTTAATTGTTATTGATTTCAATTTATCTTTTAAATTTTCTTTCGATAATAAATTTAATCTTGTTACCATTATTTTTAACTCATCCTTCAATTATCTTTTTATACTTTGATTATTTTCTCATTAATTTACAATGGCTAATTTCCCATTAATTTATAACCACTATTTTATATCCATTTTTCCAAATTGTACCCCAATGTTATTATAATTGTTTTAGCCTTTATAAGCCTATCTTCAACACTCCTTTCATATTTCATTGCTTCAATAGTTCCCGATGATGGGTGGGGTGTCCACTCGAAACGTTAGATGTTTCAAAAAAATCGTAAACAATTTATATCCATAAATATAAAAAAAACATTACGAGGAACTGTGAAAACCTGCATACTTTGAAACCTTGAACATCATTATTAAAAAGGGGGGCATGTTCTTGGATTCAGGAAGCAACCAAATCTTTTGAAAATCTTAAGGAGGTTATGTGTACGATTCTTTTCCTGGCCACACACGACTTCACTCTAACCTTTATTGTGGAGTGTGATGCCTCATGACATGGCATTGGTGTAGTTTTGATGCAATAAGGAAGGCCCCTTTCCTTTTAAAGTAGTCAACTTAAAGGAAATAAGTTACTCAAACCCATTTATGAAAAGGAAATGTTGGCTATATTACATGCAATTATGAAATGACACCCTTACCTAATAAGGAGACACTTCAAGGTAAAAACAAATCACGATAGTTTGAAGTACTTCTTGGAACAACAATTATCTTTATAAGAGCAACACAATGGGTTACAATTATTCTAGGTTATGAATTTGATATTATCTACAAGAAAGGAAAACAAATATGGTGGCAAATGCACTTTCAAGGAAAGAAGACATAGAGGGTTTACTATGTGTTATTTCCATTTTTCAATCAAATTGGGTGGAAGAAGTAAGGATAGAATGAAAGAAAGATCAAAAGGTATGCAAGATCATTCAACAACTACAAGAGGACCTAAGTGCATTAGATAAATTTGTGTGGAAGAAGAATTTACTATGGTATCAAGATCGCCTATATTTATGTAAGAATTCCCAACTCAAACAAAGCGTCCTTTTGGAATTGCACAATTATATTATATGAGGACATTTAGGGTTCTTGAAAACTTACCTCAGGATCAAGACGATTTTTTTCTTAGAAGTTATTCAAATTCATTTTCGAAAGTTTGTGGATAAATGTGTGTTTTTCCAACAAAATTCGCCTTTGTTAGATTCCATGGCCTGGAAATTCCATTCTATGATTTCATTCTCCATTCTTTTCTTCAACAGATCCCTTCCACTCAATCCTATGTAGTTTGAATCAAACAACAAAACCATTTGTTGGACTCTTGGGATGACCTAGGTTCTGATCTCAATAGGTTTCCAACAAAACCCTCAAACTATCAGCCTTCCTAGTAAACCAGAAGGCAATGTTGTGCACAGAGTGCAAATCATAGTCTCACCTGATATAACTTTATGGGGGACTACAATACTCAAGTGTTTGTAGTCCAGGAAGGGATTGGGACTATATTCGACTGATCCTTTTCCTCATGCACTAATATTATTATTCATTCATCTACTTCTAGTATTCATTCATTAAACTATGCATGCATGTTGTCATAATCAAACTTAACCATTTATTCTTGAATCGATAATTAACATAACATCAACATAACCATTCATGACACATAAACACAATATATTTACCATGGTTCACCCCCTGGGGATAAGTCCACAAAGATCTGTATCCTCTTCTCTTTTATTCATCTTTTTGCAAAATCTACATTGCACGCATTACATTCCTCAAGTTTACAATCAAAAGGAGGGTAAGTACCCTCTGTGAGGTGGACTAGATCACACCAGGCTCCACAGCCTATGACCTTACCCTAAAAAATTGCTTATTTAGACCAACTATCTCTCCTTTACTAACTGACCAACATAACAATGAACTACTCAACAATTTTCCAACCTCTAGTAGACCTCCTAGGTCCTTATTTATACTATTCTACTGGCTTATAGACAATACATTCATGTACAAAACCCTAACCCTAACATGGCTAGGTTTTCTTGCATGCATGCCATTCTTCTTTTCCTCCATCTTCTATATGCTTCTTTTCCTTCCTTTTTCTACATGCTGCTTTTCCTTCTTTTTTCTGCATGATGCTTTTCCTTCTTTTTCTGCATGCTTCTTTTCCACCACCTATGACGCATGCTCCAAAAATAGACCTTTCTCTCCAAAAATAGGCCTACTCCTAAAATAGACTTTCTTCTCCCAAAATAGGCCCGCGTCAACACCAAACAAGATTTTTTGTGAAAGACTTGGTATAAAAAGTTTATCCTTGTGGCAGTTTGAGATAAGGGTGTTATAGAAAGATTTGCCTCACCCTATGCAATCTTGCACAAAGGGAATTTTTCCATTTCCCTATGCATAATTTTCATACCCTTTTGCAAATCCTAGAGCTAAAAATACATTTTTTTCCACATGTACGCACCTTGCCTACTATACAACATGCATATACGCAGGCTGCACCACTACAACCCGCGTACATCGAGATTTGTGCCCAAAAATGAAAAATGGTGTTGGGTTTCCATGTCACGACAGGAGATCAATGAAACTTGGCCTTCCATATACTGGAAACGTTCCGAATCGACCCTTCATTTCCATTTGAAGGCTATAAATGGGCCAATTCCGAGCTATCCAAAAGAAGAGAAAGAATTCAACTTTGAGAGAAAAGTTACTCCAGAAAAATTAGTCACTTCATATTGAGTATGCATCCCTTTCTCCTTTAAGTCTGAACATAGTGTTCAACCCCCAAGATCTTCCCTTATTGATTGAGAACTTCATGGTATCTCTTCTATGAGCTTGCCTTTTGTGGAGGATTAAAGTGGTGGAGGCCCAACTGGAAGGAACTTAGTTTCTCGGTTTCAAACCACGCCGACGCAGAAGTCTGTAACTTTTTCACTTCTACTAATCATATATTAATAGAAATACTCTTTTCCCATCCAATTGTTATCTTGAAAATATTTGAATTATTATTCCATGGGCGTATTTGTTATGTATATTAATGGATTATGCTATTGAATGTGCTAATATCATATATTATCACCATATGCTTGCTTTGCTCGGTTGTTGAGGACTAGTTGCAAGTATATTTCTTTGGGTCAAGTGCTCAACGGTGGACTTCATTGAACGTCTGGGCGAGGTAGGTATTTTATCTTGCCTTGCTAGAATATTTTTTTCTATATCATACTTGAGAACATAGTTTATTTCTGTAGTAATTTTTGTCTGTTGTGGTTTACCCTATCCATAGAGATATTTTCCTTGTAACAAAATTGGCGACCATACTGGGGGTTGAATATTCTTTCTTAGGGTTTGGAGTGTTTTTCTCCTTAGATTTCTCTCATTCATATTGTGTTTCTTGTCATATCATTGCTTGACAACCTCTATTCACTCTGGGTCTGAGTCTTTCAGCCTTCTCCCTTGCCTAGATTTGTTTTTGAAACATATACATGGGTTTTTTCTTGACAATCGCGTATATATGTGTGCTGTCCTTCTGCAAGCTGCATACATACACGTTGTTTCCTTGAACAGTTGCGTACATCAACATTTTTTGCTTGTTTGTTGGGTTTGGTGGCTTTTGGGTAGGTTTTGATGATTGTCGAGTCTTCTTGAGTCTCTGAAGTGACTGTTAAGTGTCTGTGGGATGAAAAGAAACTTGTCTTCGGTTGAATTTTTGGGCAAAGTCTTTCTCATCACCTTTTCATTTTGATTTTCCTTGTACATTGGGCTAGGTGTTTTTCTCCTTGGTAACCTACTTGAATTGTCTCTTTCTATACACAGTAGAGTCTTTATATATGAAGTTGCTGTTCAGTCCATGCATTTTCATTTTTCTTATATTGAAAATACAAAAATATTAGGCATTTTGCATTGCTTGGAATTTTGATCTTTTGAGTCTTCGTCATTTATCTTAGTGTATGTAAAGAAAGATTGCATTTTTATTTCAGAATTGCAGAGTTGAAATTGAAAATTGCATTTGTTTTAAGAAGCATATCATTCATTGAAAATTGAAGTTAGGACTTTGCATTGTATTCATATTTACTTTACTTGTTGAGTCNTTTTCTAGGGTGCACAAACTAACTTAGGATTTGTTGCCTTGGAATAGGATTTTGTGAGTAAACTTCTCCAAGGCTATTAAATCAACATATGTTTATGACTAAGGGAGTGGATAAATCCATTGTATAATCGGTAATATCAGGAGGCTCCGCTTACACTAGAGTTAATCATAAGGTCGCGCAAGGTTGGTTGAAGGGATATCCCCCTAATACCTTCTTAGTGTCAGAGATATTTCTGGGGATCTATTCATATCTGGGGATCTTGCTAGTTCCCTTACCTCTTTGAGAGACAATACTTTCAAGGTTTCGGGCTTTGCTACCTTGACCATATGGTGGACCTGACTTACGAATGCCCGCCCGTGCATCAGTTATACATTGGTTGCTTAGTTTCTTGAATTAGGTGCCACATAGGTTACTTGCAGGGGTTATTCTGCAGGTACCCTCAGTCAGATAAGGGTTAGAAAAAAACCAACCTTTATGGAGGATTACCTCTCTGTGGGGATCTGACCGACTGGTTTTTAAGCCCACGAGGGCCCTTATAACTGATTATGTTACCTACAATCTTTAGCAGGGAGTATCAGACCCCTCTTGGGAGAGACATACCTTCTTTAGGGAGGGAGGCCCCTTTCAACCACTTTACCTCATTTGTGTGCATATTGGCCGTTTGATTATTTTTGGTGTCATCCTTGATTACTATTCAGCCTTAGGATTTATTTTTTGTATCTTGATTCTTAAGTCATTATGGAGTCGGACCAACATTCCCACCGGTCCCGTCGCTTGTTACAGTTACCATTGGATTTCGAGTCTTTTCCTTCTAAAAGGCATAGAGTTATTAGACATGGTACACACACCTCCACTATTCAGACTTGTGATTCTACAAGGATGAGTACTGAACCGAGTCTTCAGAACACTGGGAGCCCTTCGAATCCCACACCTACTATAGTTAATGGCACCCCTTCGACTCTTGCAACCACAATGGTTGTAGTGCTAGAGGCACCTATCATTACTATTTCTCATCCTATAGTAAATGCTCAATCTCTTGCCTCGAAGCCATTTGGGTCTCTTGGTCACTCACCAAGCTATAATGTTCAGTCCATCCCTATGGCCTCTAGTCCTTTTTCCTATGGTATGCTGAATTTTACTTCACAATTTTCAAAATTCATTCTAGTTGCTAGTCCTAATGCTAACATTGGACTTGGGGGCACTACACCTCCTTGTACTCCATTTTCATTTGGTGGTTCTCAAATACCTCAAATGACTCCTAATATGGGAGGCATTCCCTCTTTTAACCTCGAGTCTAACCCTCTTGATTCTGGGTGGAGAAACCAACCTGGCGAACAAGCCTTTGCTCAAGTTCCGTCCTANGTTACCATTGGATTTCGAGTCTTTTCCTTCTAAAAGGCATAGAGTTATTAGACATGGTACACACACCTCCACTATTTAGACTTGTGATTCTACAAGGATGAGTACTGAACCGAGTCTTCACAACACTGGGAGCCCTTCGAATCCCACACCTACTATAGTTAATGGCACCCCTTCGACTCTTACAACCACAATGGTTGTAGTGCTAGAGGCACCTATCATTACTATTGCTCGTCCTATAATAAATGCTCAATCTCTTGCCTCGAAGCCATTTGGGTCTCTTGGTCACTCACCAGGCTATAATGTTCAGTCCATCCCTATGGCCTCTAGTCCTTTTTCCTATGGTATGCTTAATTTTACTTCACAATTTTCAAAATTCATTCTAGTTGCTGGTCCTAATGCTAACATTGGACTTGGGGGCACTACACCTCCTTATACTCCATTTTCATTTAGTGGTTCTCAAATAACTCAAATGACTCCTAATATGGGAGGCATTCCCTCTTTTAACCTCGAGTCTAACCCTCTTGATTCTGGGTGGAGAAACCAACCTGGCGAACAAGCCTTTGCTCAAGTTCCGTCCTATACCCTCACCTCCTCAGTGCCGATTTTGACCAACACATTTGGTATGACGAATCCACCTCTATCCTCCGGATTCACACCTGGAAGAGGTCAGTTTCACACCTTAGGCAACCCCCAACCCAGAGCCACTTCGGCTGGGGGAAATTTTTATAAACCTCATCAGATCATTCCTACTAGAATGATTCCCAACCAACCTCTTATGAATCAGCCTAGAGGAAGGTATTACAATCTTGGACAGGGCCATGGTGCTTAAAAAAACTTTGGATGGGATGTAGTTCCTCAAAGACAATGTTTCCAGGGAGCTTGGGGCCAGATGTCGCAACCTTGTCTCCCTTTTCTGGCCATGCTTAATCTGCCAAAATTTTCTAAGTTGATGAACGACCCTGTGTGTCATGATCCAACATGCCCCCCCATCCCCACCAATCTTCCTTCGAAATTACTAAATTTGAAGGTAAGAATGGCGAGGATCCTGGTGATCACGTTACCACCTTTCATCTATGGTGCTCTTCGAATTCCCTTAATGATGATTCCATTCGATTAATATTATTTCAACGCACCCTCATTGGGGTTGCTGTTAAATGGTGTATAGATCTACCTAGGGGGGCATATGGGACCTTTAGTTAGATGGTGTTAGTCTTCCTTAACCACTTCCAATTGTCGGTTCGTTACGATGCTTGCCTAGAACTTCTGTCAACTTTATGCCAGGACACAACCACTCATATCTCAGATCATATCCAGGAGTGGCATAGATGGAAGAGGTTGATTAAGACCTCCATATCCCCGGCCTTTATTTTATAATGGATCCTTAAGTCTTTGCAGCCTCCTATCTCAAAGGATGTTGCTACATTCATGGTTACAACTGAGGAAGAAGCGATCTTCAAACCCCAGTAGTTAGTTATTATATACACTCAGCCTAAGATGTTATACCACATTCTTACGGACACACCAAGGTAAACCTATGACCCTAGACAAAATCCCAGACCTCATTTCGATGGCATTGTAGGCTCCACCAATGTAAAATCCACAGACTTGGTGACAAGCCATTTGAAAGAGTTGTCTCTAAACTAGTCTGGAGGAGGGAAAGCTTCGTTTGTGTCTTCCAATCTCACTCAGTCGGTGAATGTACATTCCCTGCAATCGTCGACCGACCCAAATGGTAACCAACAACCAGGCGGGAATAAGAAGAAAGGATGTAATAATAATCGTAAGGGTGGGAAAAAGAATAATAAACCCAAGGGCAATGGTAATAATGAGAAGATGAATAATAATGTTGGAGAGGGCAAGAAAAAAATGCGTAAGGTGAAATTTCCCTGTAAGATTTGTACATATGATCACCTTACTCATTTATGCCCCAAACTTGCAGAAGCTATGAGGCTATTATCTCTATCGCCCGCCGTTCTGACGAATCCTTTCCCACATAACCAACACATGGCCTTGAGCTCCTCAAGTGTCGGAAATGCGGCCGGTGGGACTCAAAACCTGGCGTCACAATATGGTGACCATTTTTTATTATCAATATGGTCAATTCTAAGGTTCATGTAGCCACCTGGTCTCACGATTATAATCCTTCACAGGATATACCTAGTCTATAATCTCCTCCTCCTCCTCCAGAGACAACTTTAGAAATCGAGAAACCAGAGCCACCGCCTCGTATTCTAAAAGGAGTACTCAAGCGCTCTACCCACAATCCAAATGATAGAGCCACCCATAATTACTCTATTGTTGAGGATCTTGGTCAAACCCCTTGTGCCATGTCGGCTCTGGAGGTACTCCATACGTGTCCTTCATAGAGGAATTCCTTGCTATCTGCATTAGGATATCTAGACCCGAGTGGCTCGAAAGTTATCAAGTTTGACGTAACGGATGTGAAGCCTCACTTTCCTTACCATGTGGCATTCCAAATCCATGTGGGGTACTCAAAGTATACCATCAAACATGTAGTTGTTGATGAAGGCACTGCTACATGTGTGATGTCCCTGATCTGTTGGAAAGATCTCAACTCTCCAACTCTCTCTCAATCATTGACCATGTTGACTGCTTTTGATGATTGTTCCTTCCACCCTCACGATATTCTTCCTACCTTTCTGATCCAATTAGGTGGGAAGACGATAGAGGTGGATGTCGAGGTAGTTGATGTGCCTCTCAATTATAAATTGTTACTAGGATGCAATTGGACCTATGCTATGACTGTCGTTGTATCATTTGTCTTCTGCACTCTATGTTTTCCACTCGATGGGAATATCGTGATGATCGACCAATTATCCTTTGTGTATGCTAGCCCCAATGCATCTATTGGACTGTCTATCCTCGTGGTCGAAAATTCTCAACCAACAACTGAGAATATTGGTGTCAAAATGTATTCATCCCTTATGGGTACCTTCAACTTCATGTCACTGATTCACCATGTTTACACCATGTCCAGTAGGTCTGTGTCTTCAGAGAGGTCTGTTCCTTTCTGCACTTCCTATTTTAACGATCCTTGGACCCTACCTTCCTTGAATTCATCTTGTGAAGGTCAGTCACACACTAGAATGGCCATGCCACTATCAACAATGGAGATTGTGTATCAAGATGTTCTTGACTCTTTTGCTGATCCCGATCCTATTACCTCGCCGACAGATGAGGAGGATCCTGTTCTCAAGCCCGTGTGGGCCACTGCATTGTATTGTTCACATGAATTCCTTGATGAGACTTTTACCTCTAACAAATCCATCATCGAAGACATGAATGGTTCTGACAAACTTGGGATGATATGCATCATCGCTCTTATTTTCTCCCAGAGCTTGCTAGAATCGAACAAGATGAATTTTGATATACTTTAAGCGAGATTGTCATCCACGCCATAGTTCCAATTGATATGCACAAAATTTATGTTGAAGTAAATATGGTGAGTATATCTCCCATCACCATGATCAATATCTCTCATACCTCTGGAAAGATTGAAAACATACATATCGGTGCAGAGTGTTCGCCAGAAGAAATCTTGATCTGCACCGAGCTCTTCAAGGAATTCTAAGATGTATTTGCTTGGTCATATGAAGAGATGCTAGGAATCGACCCTCGTATTGTCGAGCATGATATTAGAACTTATCTAAATGCTAAAACTATTTGAAAATGTCTTAGATATGTCAATCCCCGGAAGGCCCCTGCTATTAAGGCAAAGGTAGATAAACTACTTAATGCTGGATTTATCTACCCGGTTCCATTGACTGAATGAGTATCCAATCCTATTCCTATGAATAAGAATCAAGGAACCATCTGTGTATGCATGGAATTTCATGACCTGAACAAAACCTGTCCTAAAGACAACTTCCCAACACCTTTCATCGATCGGATTATTGACGAGTGTGGGGGAAGTGAAATGTTTTCTTTCATGGACAAATTTTTAGGGTATAACCAAATTCAAATTAAACTTGAGGATCAACACAAGATGATATTTATTTGTCCTTGGGGTACTTTTGTATACCAAAAAATGCCTTTCGGCCTTAAAAATGCCGGAGCAACCTTACAACGTGCTATGACCTTCGCATTCCATGATATTAAGCATATAGTCGAAGCTTACCTTGACGATCTTGCTGCTCACTCTTGTAAGAGAGCGGACCACTCTAAGCACCTTCGACTAGTTTTTGAAATATGTCGTTACTATAAAATCCGGTTGAATCCTCATAAGTACATATTTTGCGTTAGGTCTCGTTGTCTTTTGGGTTTTCTAGTTTCTGAGACCAAGATCATGGTAGATCCTTTAAAGGTTGAGGCAATACTTCAGTTGCCTCCCCTGCACACTATTCAACAACTTTAGGGTTTACAGTGGAAAGATAAATTTTTATGTCGGTTTATAGTAAACTATGCCAATATCACTAAAGGTTTCATGCGTATTTTGAAGAAGGACACCCCTTTTGTCTGGGATGAGAAAGCCTAGGAGTCCTTCGATGCTTTGAAGAAAACCTTGGTATCGACGTCTCTGTTGAAGTCTCCTGACTACATTAGGGATTACTTGCTTTATATCGCCGTGTCCGAGGAGACGATTGGTATGGTTTTGGTTCAAGAGGATGATGAGCTCCACCATCACTTCATCTACTATCTTAGTCGAAAATTAGTCGGTCCTGAGATTAATTATTCTCACGTTGAAAAGATAGCTTTGGCTGCCATTCATGCAGTTCAATGTTTACACCATTATATATTTCTTTGAAAGACTTCTGTGGTGGCCTATGTCAATCCATTTCAATACGTCCTTACTAGGCGTATCATAGGGGGGAAATATAATAAATGGATTGTCATTTTACAAGAATTTGATCTCGATTTCGCTTCTNTACGATGCTTGCCTAGAACTTCTGTCAACTTTATGCCAGGACACAACCACTCATATCTCAGATCATATCCAGGAGTGGCATAGATGGAAGAGGTTGATTAAGACCTCCATATCCCTGGCCTTTATTTTATAATGGATCCTTAAGTCTTTGCAACCTCCTATCTCAAAGGATGTTGCTACATTCAGGGTTACAACTGAGGAAGAAGCGATCTTCAAACCCCAGTAGTTAGTTATTATATACACTCAGCCTAAGATGTTATACCACATTCTTACAGACACACCAAGGTAAACCTATGACCCTAGACAAAATCCCAGACCTCATTTCAATGGCATTGTAGGATCCACCAATGTAAAATCCACAGACTTGGTGACAAGCCATTTGAAAGAGTTGTCTCTAAACTAGTCTGGAGGAGGGAAAGCTTCGTCTGTGTCTTCCAATCTCACTCAGTCGGTGAATGTACATTCCCTGCAATCATCGACTGACCCAAATGGTAACCAACAACCAGGAAAAAATAAGAAGAAAGGATGTAATAATAATCGTAAGGGTGGGAAAAAGAATAATAAACCCAAGGACAATGGTAATAATGAGAAGATGAATAATAATGTTGGAGAGGGCAAGAAAAAAATGCGTAAGGTGAAATTTCCCTGTAAGATTTGTACATATGATAACCTTACTCATTTATGCCCCAAACTTGCAGAAGCTATGAGGCTATTATCTCTATCGCCCGCCGTTCTGATGAATCCTTTCCCACATAACCAACACATGGCCTTGAGCTCCTCAAGTGTCGGAAATGCGGCCGGTGGGACTCAAAACCTGGCGTCACAATATGGTGACCATTTTTTTTATCAATATGGTCAATTCTAAGGTTCATGTAGCCACCCGGTCTCACAATTATAATCCTTCACAGGATATACCTAGTCTATAATCTCCTCCTCCTCCTCCAGAGACAACTTTAGAAATCGAGAAACTAGAGCCACCGCCTCGTATTCTAAAAGGATTACTCAAGCACTCTACCCACAATCCAAATGATAGAACCGCCCATAATTACTATATTGTTGAGGATCTTGGTCAAACCCCTTGTGCGATGTCGGCTCTGGAGGTACTCCATACGTGTCCTTCATAGAGTAATTCCTTGCTATCTGCATTAGGATATCTAGACCCGAGTGGCTCGAAAGTTATCAAGTTTGACGTAACGGATGTGAAGCCTCACTTTCCTTACCATGTGGCATTCCAAATCCATGTGGGGTACTCAAAGTATACCATCAAACATGTAGTTGTTGATGAAGGCACTGCTACATGTGTGATGTCCCTGATCTGTTGGAAAGATCTCAACTCTCCAACTCTCTCTCAATCATTGACCATGTTGACTGCTTTTGATGATTGTTCCTTCCACCCTCACGATATTCTTCCTACCTTTCTGATCCAATTAGGTGGGAAGACGATAGAGGTGGATGTCGAGGTAGTTGATGTGCCTCTCAATTATAAATTGTTACTAGGATGCAATTGGACCTATGCTATGACTGTCGTTGTATCATTTGTCTTCTGCACTCTATGTTTTCCACTCGATGGGAATATCGTGATGATCGACCAATTATCCTTTGTGTATGCTAGCCCCAATGCATCTATTGGACTGTCTATCCTCGTGGTCGAAAATTCTCAACCAACAACTGAGAATATTGGTGTCAAAATGTATTCATCCCTTATGGGTACCTTCAACTTCATGTCACTGATTCACCATGTTTACACCATGTCCAGTAGGTCTGTGTCTTCAGAGAGGTCTGTTCCTTTCTGCACTTCCTATTTTAACGATCCTTGGACCCTACCTTCCTTGAATTCATCTTGTGAAGGTCAGTCACACACTAGAATGGCCATGCCACTATCAACAATGGAGATTGTGTATCAAGATGTTCTTGACTCTTTTGCTGATCCCGATCCTATTACCTCGCCGACAGATGAGGAGGATCCTGTTCTCAAGCCCGTGTGGGCCACTGCATTGTATTGTTCACATGAATTCCTTGATGAGACTTTTACCTCTAACAAATCCATCATCGAAGACATGAATGGTTCTGACAAACTTGGGATGATATGCATCATCGCTCTTATTTTCTCCCAGAGCTTGCTAGAATCGAACAAGATGAATTTTGATATACTTTAAGCGAGATTGTCATCCACGCCATAGTTCCAATTGATATGCACAAAATTTATGTTGAAGTAAATATGGTGAGTATATCTCCCATCACCATGATCAATATCTCTCATACCTCTGGAAAGATTGAAAACATACATATCGGTGCAGAGTGTTCGCCAGAAGAAATCTTGATCTGCACCGAGCTCTTCAAGGAATTCTAAGATGTATTTGCTTGGTCATATGAAGAGATGCTAGGAATCGACCCTCGTATTGTCGAGCATGATATTAGAACTTATCTAAATGCTAAAACTATTTGAAAATGTCTTAGATATGTCAATCCCCGGAAGGCCCCTGCTATTAAGGCAAAGGTAGATAAACTACTTAATGCTGGATTTATCTACCCGGTTCCATTGACTGAATGAGTATCCAATCCTATTCCTATGAATAAGAATCAAGGAACCATCTGTGTATGCATGGAATTTCATGACCTGAACAAAACCTGTCCTAAAGACAACTTCCCAACACCTTTCATCGATCGGATTATTGACGAGTGTGGGGGAAGTGAAATGTTTTCTTTCATGGACAAATTTTTAGGGTATAACCAAATTCAAATTAAACTTGAGGATCAACACAAGATGATATTTATTTGTCCTTGGGGTACTTTTGTATACCAAAAAATGCCTTTCGGCCTTAAAAATGCCGGAGCAACCTTACAACGTGCTATGACCTTCGCATTCCATGATATTAAGCATATAGTCGAAGCTTACCTTGACGATCTTGCTGCTCACTCTTGTAAGAGAGCGGACCACTCTAAGCACCTTCGACTAGTTTTTGAAATATGTCGTTACTATAAAATCCGGTTGAATCCTCATAAGTACATATTTTGCGTTAGGTCTCGTTGTCTTTTGGGTTTTCTAGTTTCTGAGACCAAGATCATGGTAGATCCTTTAAAGGTTGAGGCAATACTTCAGTTGCCTCCCCTGCACACTATTCAACAACTTTAGGGTTTACAGTGGAAAGATAAATTTTTATGTCGGTTTATAGTAAACTATGCCAATATCACTAAAGGTTTCATGCGTATTTTGAAGAAGGACACCCCTTTTGTCTGGGATGAGAAAGCCTAGGAGTCCTTCGATGCTTTGAAGAAAACCTTGGTATCGACGTCTCTGTTGAAGTCTCCTGACTACATTAGGGATTACTTGCTTTATATCGCCGTGTCCGAGGAGACGATTGGTATGGTTTTGGTTCAAGAGGATGATGAGCTCCACCATCACTTCATCTACTATCTTAGTCGAAAATTAGTCGGTCCTGAGATTAATTATTCTCACGTTGAAAAGATAGCTTTGGCTGCCATTCATGCAGTTCAATGTTTACACCATTATATATTTCTTTGAAAGACTTCTGTGGTGGCCTATGTCAATCCATTTCAATACGTCCTTACTAGGCGTATCATAGGGGGGAAATATAATAAATGGATTGTCATTTTACAAGAATTTGATCTCGATTTCGCTTCTACGAAATCCAAGAAATCACTAATCTTCGCGAAGTTAATATCTGACTTTCCATGATTAGATGAGGATGCTATCCATGTTGATTCGTTTTCAGACGAACACATTTTCCTTGTCTCATCATCCGACCCCTGGTATGGAGACATCATTTTCTACCTTCAAACCTTGAAGTTTCCTCAGCATCTCTTGCGAAATGACCAACGGCATGTACGATACCAAGCTAATAATTACACTATCATCAGTAAAAATTTGTATCACCGAGGAATATAAAATATCCTGTGTCATTTTTTAACTCACGAGGAAGATGATTCAGTCCTAAATGATTTCCACAGTGGGGATTGTGGTGGTCATCTATCTGGGCTTGCGACAACCCATAAAATTTTGTGAGCCGATTATTTATGGCCATCTATATTTAAATATTGTGTTGAAGTGGTTAAGAAGTGTCACCCCTGTCAATTGTTCACTCAGAAAATGCGCTCACATATAGCCCCTCATCACCCAATCATTACCATCGATCCCTTCACCAAGTGGGGGGTGTACTTTGTGGATTGCAACCCAACTTTAGCTGGGGGGAATCAACACATTATCATGGTCGTCGACTACTTTAGTAGGTGGGCCGAAGCCATGCCTACAGTTAAATCCGAAGGGAAGACTGTCACCTTCTTCATATTCAATCAAATGATCACCCAGTTCAGTATCCCAAGTGAGATTGTCACTGATCATGGAAGTCACTTTAAGAATGAAATGATGGTAGAGATATAATCCAAGCCAAGGTTTAATCATGGTCAATATTCCCCTTACTACCCCCAGGAAAATTGATAGGTAGAGGCCGTCAACAAGTCTCTCAAGACCATTTTGCAGAAAACTGTCAGCCAGAGTAAGTCTGACTGGCACATTATGCTATATCCCACACTCTAGGCATACCAAACCTCGGTCAAAACTGGCGCCAAATTTTCCCCTTTCCAGTTAGTACATAGTGTGGATTCGATACTACCTATTGAATGTGAGATCCCTTCTCTTAAGTTGGCCGTTGTGCTCCTACCTGACACTTCCGATCTCGAGCGATGCCTTGTACACTTAGAGAGTCTTGACGAGCAATGTTGAGATACCTCTACGACTATCGAGGCGAACAAAATATGTGTCAAGGCCTAGTACGATAAGTCTATTTATCCTCGGTTGTACGCTGAGGGTGACTTGGTCCTCTTATATGATCAAGCCAAAGAACTGCTGGGGGTAGGCAAGTTTAAACCCATGTGGCAAGGTCCCTATATCATGTGACNAATTCCTTGCTATCTGCATTAGGATATCTAGACCCGAGTGGCTCGAAAGTTATCAAGTTTGACGTAACGGATGTGAAGCCTCACTTTCCTTACCATGTGGCATTCCAAATCCATGTGGGGTACTCAAAGTATACCATCAAACATGTAGTTGTTGATGAAGGCACTGCTACATGTGTGATGTCCCTGATCTGTTGGAAAGATCTCAACTCTCCAACTCTCTCTCAATCATTGACCATGTTGACTGCTTTTGATGATTGTTCCTTCCACCCTCACGATATTCTTCCTACCTTTCTGATCCAATTAGGTGGGAAGACGATAGAGGTGGATGTCGAGGTAGTTGATGTGCCTCTCAATTATAAATTGTTACTAGGATGCAATTGGACCTATGCTATGACTGTCGTTGTATCATTTGTCTTCTGCACTCTATGTTTTCCACTCGATGGGAATATCGTGATGATCGACCAATTATCCTTTGTGTATGCTAGCCCCAATGCATCTATTGGACTGTCTATCCTCGTGGTCGAAAATTCTCAACCAACAACTGAGAATATTGGTGTCAAAATGTATTCATCCCTTATGGGTACCTTCAACTTCATGTCACTGATTCACCATGTTTACACCATGTCCAGTAGGTCTGTGTCTTCAGAGAGGTCTGTTCCTTTCTGCACTTCCTATTTTAACGATCCTTGGACCCTACCTTCCTTGAATTCATCTTGTGAAGGTCAGTCACACACTAGAATGGCCATGCCACTATCAACAATGGAGATTGTGTATCAAGATGTTCTTGACTCTTTTGCTGATCCCGATCCTATTACCTCGCCGACAGATGAGGAGGATCCTGTTCTCAAGCCCGTGTGGGCCACTGCATTGTATTGTTCACATGAATTCCTTGATGAGACTTTTACCTCTAACAAATCCATCATCGAAGACATGAATGGTTCTGACAAACTTGGGATGATATGCATCATCGCTCTTATTTTCTCCCAGAGCTTGCTAGAATCGAACAAGATGAATTTTGATATACTTTAAGCGAGATTGTCATCCACGCCATAGTTCCAATTGATATGCACAAAATTTATGTTGAAGTAAATATGGTGAGTATATCTCCCATCACCATGATCAATATCTCTCATACCTCTGGAAAGATTGAAAACATACATATCGGTGCAGAGTGTTCGCCAGAAGAAATCTTGATCTGCACCGAGCTCTTCAAGGAATTCTAAGATGTATTTGCTTGGTCATATGAAGAGATGCTAGGAATCGACCCTCGTATTGTCGAGCATGATATTAGAACTTATCTAAATGCTAAAACTATTTGAAAATGTCTTAGATATGTCAATCCCCGGAAGGCCCCTGCTATTAAGGCAAAGGTAGATAAACTACTTAATGCTGGATTTATCTACCCGGTTCCATTGACTGAATGAGTATCCAATCCTATTCCTATGAATAAGAATCAAGGAACCATCTGTGTATGCATGGAATTTCATGACCTGAACAAAACCTGTCCTAAAGACAACTTCCCAACACCTTTCATCGATCGGATTATTGACGAGTGTGGGGGAAGTGAAATGTTTTCTTTCATGGACAAATTTTTAGGGTATAACCAAATTCAAATTAAACTTGAGGATCAACACAAGATGATATTTATTTGTCCTTGGGGTACTTTTGTATACCAAAAAATGCCTTTCGGCCTTAAAAATGCCGGAGCAACCTTACAACGTGCTATGACCTTCGCATTCCATGATATTAAGCATATAGTCGAAGCTTACCTTGACGATCTTGCTGCTCACTCTTGTAAGAGAGCGGACCACTCTAAGCACCTTCGACTAGTTTTTGAAATATGTCGTTACTATAAAATCCGGTTGAATCCTCATAAGTACATATTTTGCGTTAGGTCTCGTTGTCTTTTGGGTTTTCTAGTTTCTGAGACCAAGATCATGGTAGATCCTTTAAAGGTTGAGGCAATACTTCAGTTGCCTCCCCTGCACACTATTCAACAACTTTAGGGTTTACAGTGGAAAGATAAATTTTTATGTCGGTTTATAGTAAACTATGCCAATATCACTAAAGGTTTCATGCGTATTTTGAAGAAGGACACCCCTTTTGTCTGGGATGAGAAAGCCTAGGAGTCCTTCGATGCTTTGAAGAAAACCTTGGTATCGACGTCTCTGTTGAAGTCTCCTGACTACATTAGGGATTACTTGCTTTATATCGCCGTGTCCGAGGAGACGATTGGTATGGTTTTGGTTCAAGAGGATGATGAGCTCCACCATCACTTCATCTACTATCTTAGTCGAAAATTAGTCGGTCCTGAGATTAATTATTCTCACGTTGAAAAGATAGCTTTGGCTGCCATTCATGCAGTTCAATGTTTACACCATTATATATTTCTTTGAAAGACTTCTGTGGTGGCCTATGTCAATCCATTTCAATACGTCCTTACTAGGCGTATCATAGGGGGGAAATATAATAAATGGATTGTCATTTTACAAGAATTTGATCTCGATTTCGCTTCTGCGAAATCTAAGAAATCACTAATCTTCGCGAAGTTAATATCTGACTTTCCATGATTAGATGAGGATGCTATCCATGTTGATTCATTTTCAGACGAACACATTTTCCTTATCTCATCGTCCGACCCCTGGTATGGAGACATCGTTCTCTACCTTCAAACCTCGAAGTTTCCTTAGCATCTCTCGCGAAATGACCAACGACGTGTACGATACCAAGCTAAGAATTACACTATCGTCAGTGAAACTTTGTATCACCGAGGAATATAAAATATCCTGTGTCATTTTTTAACTCACGAGGAAGATGATTCAGTCCTAAATGATTTCCACAGTGGGGATTGTGGTGGTCATCTATCCGGGCTTGCGACAACCCATAAAATTTTGTGAGCCGATTATTTATGGCCATCTATATTTAAATATTGTGTTGAAGTGG
Source organism: Picea glauca (assembly GCA_000966675.3). NCBI lineage: Eukaryota > Viridiplantae > Streptophyta > Pinopsida > Pinales > Pinaceae > Picea > Picea glauca. The sequence continues at coordinate 52,721 of JZKD02S1960704.1, forward strand.
TTAAGAAGTGTCACCCCTGCCAATTGTTCACTCAGAAAATGTGCTCACATCTAGCCCCTCATCACCCAGTCATTACCATCGATCCCTTCACCAAGTGGGGGGTGTACTTTGTGGATTGCAACCCAACTTTAGCTGGGGGGAATCAACACATTATCATGGTCGTCGACTACTTTAGTAGGTGGGCCGAAGCCATGCCTACAGTTAAATCCGAAGGGAAGACTGTCACCTTCTTCATATTCAATCAAATGATCACCCAGTTCAGTATCCCAAGTGAGATTGTCACTGATCATGGAAGTCACTTTAAGAATGAAATGATGGTAGAGATATAATCCAAGCCAAGGTTTAATCATGGTCAATATTCCCCTTACTACCCCCAGGAAAATTGATAGGTAGAGGCCGTCAACAAGTCTCTCAAGACCATTTTGCAGAAAACTGTCAGCCAGAGTAAGTCTGACTGGCACATTATGCTATATCCCACACTCTAGGCATACCAAACCTCGGTCAAAACTGGCGCCAAATTTTCCCCTTTCCAGTTAGTACATAGTGTGGATTCGATACTACCTATTGAATGTGAGATCCCTTCTCTTAAGTTGGCCGTTGTGCTCCTACCTGACACTTCCGATCTCGAGCGATGCCTTGTACACTTAGAGAGTCTTGACGAGCAATGTTGAGATACCTCTACGACTATCGAGGCGAACAAAATATGTGTCAAGGCCTAGTACGATAAGTCTATTTATCCTCGGTTGTACGCTGAGGGTGACTTGGTCCTCTTATATGATCAAGCCAAAGAACTGCTGGGGGTAGGCAAGTTTAAACCCATGTGGCAAGGTCCCTATATCATGTGACATGTCTTAGAAAAAGGAGCCTATGAGTTAGAAGATTGTGAAGGGAATATGTTGGGCGAGCCTAGGAATGGGATCTACGTGAAAAGATATTACGCTTGAGCCCCAATCTTGGGTGTAACTTTTTGTATGCTAATGTAATTTAGTTTATATATCTTTTTTTTTTTTTTTTGTCTTCAACTTGCTTATCGATTTTTCCCTTGGTTGGCAGATGTCAACGGATTCTTCGGTCTACTTAGGATTTGCAGATGGATCCAGTAATCATAAATGAAACTTGGCTTCCACCGCTTTGGTGGTTTACTCACTTGAGGGTATACTAGTGTCTTCAGTTGGTGTATGCCCAGGGCCATCCACGAATAATGTGGCTGAATATAGCGTCGTTATAGAACTCTTGCGTGATTCTGTCTCACATGGTATTCACTCTTTAGAGGTTCGCCTGGATTCCAAGTTAGTAGTATGTCAGTTGAACGACAGTTACTGCATGCGTGATCCTACTTTACTCTGATGATTCCTATGGGTACGTCTTTTAGAATGACAATTTGATTTTATTACTTATTATCACATACCTAGGAGTTCTAATTATGTATCCAATGCTTATGATAATTTCATTTTAGATTGGAATTTGTCAGATAACTAAAGAAAAGAAAACCATCTCATCATTATACACATTGTAATATAAGTAAAGCAAAAGATCCTTGTTTTATATATATTTCAAAAAACAAATATGATGTTTATAGTACAAAATTGGGGCTAACACCCTCAATACACATATACAACCGATAATACAAGATCCACGACATCTACGCCTGCAGCACCGGATGTGTGTCATGATAACAAAATATGACGTTTGTGAGACATCGAAAGAGTCACACCTAATCTCTGGGCACACTAACTGCTTGCCCCTACATGGCCTTCGACAAATCCTCTACCTGAACCATCAGAATCGTATGAGTCAAAGGAGATAGGTTGCCCTGCATGTTTTGAAGGATTCTCTCTACTTCTCCTCCCGCTACCTCATCTCCCTGGTGCCTCCGACGATGTCGAGGAAGCCCGTCTGACCATCACAGAACTACGTCCACGTCACATAAGTGTCTAGTTAGTACTTAAGCATCATCCAAAAATATTTTTGTTTTACTATACAAAAATACAAAAAAATGAAATATTTAAAAACATTGACATAACTATGTCCCCGTAGGTGGTCCCTAATGACAGTGGCATGTCAGGGTCCCCTCTGAAGTTGATCCCTGTATAGGGGTAGTCATCCAGAGAAATGACCCGTCGCCTCCACCAGTAAAAGAAATCATCGTTGTAGGGTGTGGTTACCCTACCTCCCCTGTGCCGTCTCATTACCTCGATCCACTGTGCCATGGATGGATCGTGAGGTCCTCTCAAAATGATATTGACTCTAGGTCCTAAACCTAGAACCCGCTCGAAGAAAAAACTACATAAGATAGAGGAAAACCTGAAATTCCTCTTGCCACCCTATTTGCACTCTGTCAACTGTCTCTTCATATTAGCCAATAGTGAGGTACACCAATGATATACTGTGGGTCTCAAGCACTCTACAAAATAGAAAATGAGTGGCCTTGATGCCTGGTGCAACAAATCCGATCCTGTGAGCCTATTTAAAATGAGGAAAACAATCTTGAGGTTGAGATTGTTTATCGCTCGGATGGGGAGTTGACTCTCGACCTTCGGGGTCCCTGCTACACAGTGAACTTATATGTACTCCTCTATCTTCATACTTCTCCCAACTCCCTAGGCTTTGAGGTTCAACACCTCACCCCGTCGCGTTAACCCAGTCAAAAAGTATATATCCTCAATTCAATCCTCAATGGTTTCCCATCGAGGTTGAAGCTCTCATTGTCACAATCCCAGTAATCCACAAGCATCTCAAGCAACCTCACCTAGGTCCTCATCCATTTGAGTGCCCCAAATTTATACAAGCTGTATCTTTTCAAGGCCAGTTGGGCCCCCAAATATTTTTCCACATCAACATCTACCTCCTCGTGCTCCCTTTCCCTCCATTCTAGCACCACTGCTAGATAAAAATAATTTTTTGAGTTAGAAACCATAGAAAACATTGTTTACGGACTTGTATGTAGGCTGCTTCATTCACAGTCACATATAGGGATGAGTACACGCGTACTTTATTTTACAAAGTCGCATATAACCTCACATATACGCGATCCGATGAATAGTGGCCCAAAACACCAAAATACTCAATTTGCGCCCTAATTTACTCAAATTTTGAAACCTAATTTAAAAATCTAATCCACTAGAAAGGAAGAGGATGGGAAGAGGATTTACCTGGTCCAGATGGTTTCTAATTTCGTTGCTCGACGCTCCCGCAATCACCAGTTAAAGATCAAAGGTATTTTGGTCCAATTTTCACTATTTGGGTAAAAAGTCAAAATGACAGTACATTTTGGTTTTGTTACTATTTATAGTAGTTTTTACCTACTTTCTATAGTTTTGAGTCATTTTTTCTCCTAANATCGCTTGGATGGGGAGTTGACTCTCGACCTTCGGGGTCCCTGCTACACAGTGAACTTATATGTACTCCTCTATCTTCATACTGCTCCCAACTCCCTAGGCTTTGAGGTTCAACACCTCAGCCCGTCGCGTTAACCCAGTCAAAAAGTATATATCCTCAATTCAATCCTCAATGGTTTCCCATCGAGGTTGAAGCTCTCATTGTCACAATCCCAGTAATCCACAAGCATCTCAAGCAACCTCACCTAGGTCCTCATCCATTTGAGTGCCCCAAATTTATACAAGCTGTATCTTTTCAAGGCCAGTTGGGCCCCCAAATATTTTTCCACATCAACATCTACCTCCTCGTGCTCCCTTTCCCTCCATTCTAGCACCACTGCTAGATAAAAATAATTTTTTGAGTTAGAAACCATAGAAAACATTGTTTACGGACTTGTACGTAGGATGCTTCATTCACAGTCACATATAGGGATGATTACACACATACTTTATTTTACAAAGTCGCATATAACCTCACATATACGCGATCCGATGAATAGTGGCCCGAAACACCAAAATAATCAATTTGCGCCCTAATTTACTCAAATTTTGAAACCTAATTTAAAAATCTAATCCACTAGAAAGGAAGAGGATGGGAAGAGGATTTACCTGGTCCAGATGGTTTCTAATTTTGTTTCTCGACGCTCCCGCAATCACCAGTTAAAGATCAAAGGTATTTTGGTCCAATTTTCACTATTTGGGTAAAAAGTCAAAATGACAGTAAATTTTGGTTTTGTTACTATTTATAGTAGTTTTTACCTACTTTCTATAGTTTTGAGTCATTTTTTCTCCTAATGGACTAATAAAATAGTGGATTGATTTGATTTTTGTAGTTTTCACCAGGGATTCTTGCGGATTTCAATGTTACGTTGACCGCTCATAACCACGAGTAGGTATTTTCACTACCCAACATATAGGATAGGTATCCATTCCACCATGCACTTTTGCATTGTCCTATAAATGTCACTCATATGCCTTAGGTACGAACCCATTTGTTGTGACACAAAACCTTCCATCTGCTATAAGACGTGTTGTTATCACGTGATAGAGATTTACCAAACATGGGTACCCTAGTTAGATCCTCTGCTTCATTTGGTGCCCATGCAGAGATTTTTTACGTAGGATCGAGAGTCCCTTATAGATAATACATGAATTTATGCTGAGTCTAATTTCTCACTCATAAACATGCTACCCTATACCTAGAGGACTCCCAATCGAGTTTAAGTTAAGCTCTTTTCCAACTCGTCTTCAAAAAGCGAAAAGATTGCTGAGTGAACTTGTCTCTTTCACACTTGTAAATTAGATTTGAAAGGACATCTATTTGGTACAAGTTTATCCATTTTTCACACCAAGTAGACTAAGATCATGAAAAAGGACATTTTTTGGCAGTAAGTTGTGATTGCATCTCATGCCCTTGCTTGCAGTATTGATCCTATAGCCGGTTCTCTCTTTGCGTTATAAACCATTTTCCTCATCAATTTTGCATCCTCAAACAAGCATAGCCTTGTTTATATCCTTCACAATTTGACACCCTATACCCAGGAGGGAACATCCCCCAAGTGTCCATCTCCCACATGCATCTCCTTGCATTGAGCATAGGTATGTTCCACTACTGGAACTAATTTTGCTTACTTGCGACACTCATTTCCTGCTTTGTATCATAACATTCATTTGACTATGAAAAAACAAAAAAATACGGGTGATAAGGGAGTATTATCTTATATTGGAAGTAATCGTGTCACCTTTTAACATAACACAAAGTTATCGAGTCCATTTTTCATCATAATTTTGGGTTTAGCATGGCCTTAGGAAGATGAGCTCATTACATAATGTTTTCTCCACTGACTAGTTACTCTTCTAGTCCCTATGGATAATTTCAATGATGCCTCTTGCATCTCATGGTTTCATCATTGAATCAATGCTGCTGGAGTCTTCCATATGTCTCATGCTCTTGTTCAAAGGAAGCCTATCAACTTGTGTCGGGCCATTTCTCAAAACTCTTGACTTTGTATGTCGACCATACCCTCAGTTTGTCTCAGAATTACATGATGTTGTAGTCCTATCACATACCCTAGTCCTACTCTCATCATTGGTAGGTAACCTTGAACCCAACAATCGACATTTCATCATTGGTCGTTGATTGGGTTGTTTCCCTTGTGTTCGATGACAAGAAATATATTCACACATTGGGATTCATGCAATGTCTTGGATGCCATTAGCCTTATTGGTGGTTTCCTTGCCTTTGTCAGCAATTTTCCTCATTGGCTACTATTCAGAGGGTCTTTTTCGTGTACTTCTTTCACTTGGAACATGCGAAATATGCATAGGGTCGTTGTTTTGTGAAAATTTTCTTCGTCCGATTTCCTCCAAATCATGAAGCTCTTGATTTGTACCTCATGCTGAATGATGAGAGATGCCTTAATGATCTCCTTTCAATGGGTCTCCTTCCATTGAATTCATCTCATCTATTCTGGAAATGAGACCTAGAGTCCTATGAGTACCTTGAGGCTTGCAGTCATTAGTGGCAGGTTCTCTCACCATTGATAGTTGGGAATACATCAATGTCTCCTGATCGATGGATTCTTCAAGTGTTTGGCCCTGACTCCTTTATTCACACTTGTGAGAACGTACTTGGTGCCTTGATACCTAATTTCATCATCGGTAGGCTGTCTCGCATTTGTTAACGATATACCTCAATGACCGATAATCAAATGATGTCTCATTGTGTTCGACCTCAACTCCTTTATTGACATGATGTAGACTTGCACCTTTGGCAGATTGTGTAGAAGACTTGAAGACATCAGTATGTGGCCGCAACTTTCCTGAGCTATTGCTTCCTTTTCATTGAACTAGTACCTATATGACTTCAGTGATCATGGGATATCATATTGTACTCCATTGTATACAGATATCTTTAGGTTGGTTTTGAGACTGGTTATATTGGGCCTTGTTTGTGACTATGACAACCTTTGGCATGTAACAACATTTGTATTTTCCTATTCATGTCCATGAACAGTTATTTGGTATATTTTCACATGGATCTGCAGTGTAATTCAAATTGGCAGCCATGTATGCAAAGTCAGTGCAAAACGTAATGAGCAACTAGTTCTTCCAGCTGGTTCCCCATCACTCCACTTTTGGGTTTTTATAATGTATTTCAGCCATCACAGATACTCCTCTGACCTCACACATTAGGGGGCATCTATTATAGAAATATTTTCCTCACCCTATGCAATCTTGCACATAGGGCCTTTTTCCATTTCCCTATGTAGACTTTTCATCCCCTTTTGCAAATCCCAAAGATAAAAATACATTTTTTCCACATGTATGCACCTTGCCTACTATACAACATGCGTATATGCATGCTCCACCACTACAACATGCGTAGGATTTGTGCTCAAAAATGAAAAATGGTGTTAGGTTTCCATGTCACGACATGAGATCAATGATCCTTGGCCTTCCATATATTGGAAACGTTCTGACTCGGCCCTTCAGTTCCATTTGAAGGCTATAAATGGGCCAATTCCGGGCTATGGAAAAGAGGAGAAAGAATTCAACTTTGAGATCAAAGTTACTCTGGAGAAATTAGTCACTTAATATTGAGTTTGCATCCCTTTTTCCTTTAAGTCTAAACACAGTGTTCATCCCCCAAGCTCTTCCCTTATTGATTGAGAACTTCATGGTCTCTCTTCTATGAGCTTGCCTTTGGTGGAGGATTGAAGTGGTGGAGGCCCAACTGGAAGGAACTTAGTTTCTCAGTTCTGAATCGTGCCGACACATAAGCCTGTAACTTTTTCACTTCTTCTAATCATATATGAATAGAAATACTCTTTTCCCATCCAATTGATATCTTGAAAATATTTGAATTGTTATTCCATGAACATATTTGTTATGTATATTAATGGATTATGCTATTGAATGTGCTAACATAATATATTATCACCATATGCTTGCTTTTCTTGGTTGTTGAGGACTAGTTGTAGGTATATTGCTTTGGGTCAAGTGCTCAATGGTGGACTTCATCGAATGTTTGGGCAAGGTTGGTATTTTATCTTGCCTTGCTAGCATATTTGTTTATATAGCATACTTGAGAACATAGTTGATTTATGCAGTCATTTTCATTTGTTGTGGTTTACCCTAACCACAAAGAGATTTTCCTCGTAACAAAGGGGATGCGACTCAAGGGAGCTCAGTCCCACCTAGTTATGCAAGATGAGAATGAAACCTCTAAATTATATGGGATCCTTAACAAAATTCCAAGAGACAAAAGCTCGAGGATAAACCCCTACTGGTCATTTCATACCTTAAGAACATTTGAAAATAAGGAAAATTAGAGCATACAGAGAACACATGGTGATTCATTCATTTCATTTCCCTTATTAGTAATCATGCTTTCCCATAAGCCTTCCAGGCCTTCTTAGGATTTTAAGCCATAGTTAAAGGCTTCCTACAAATGTATTTAATAGAAGACAACCAACAAGGGTAGTTATCTAACTTGAAAGGATTTGCAGAGTCAAGTCTTATTCCATGCTACTCATGAATCCATGATATATCATGAATGAAAAACATGCCAATTTCATGCAGGCATAAAAACATGCAAGGTATAAGTAAAGACTTATTCTATCTAGAAAATGATGGCCAAATCAATTGAGCATAAATCTGCTCATGAACCATATAATCTCATAGATTACACTACATTGTAAATTATTACAACTTGAACAAGAAACTAACCATACAAAATACAACAAGAATTAATTTGTAACAATTGTTGTCCAAATAAATTTAGCATATACATGCACTTATCTGTTTTATAAAATAGTTGGTCGGGTAACTGACTTAGGGTGAGCACTTTTCCACCCATCCATAGGCTCACATGCACTAGATATTTTCAATATAGCCACCCTCGTGCCAAGCCATGATACCACAAGGGAAGTTTCTCAGGATCTTAGAGAAATTAGAAAAGTGAAGGCCACTCTCCTTCACACATGCACTGGTTGAAAAATCCTTACACCCACCATGCTTAGGGCCTCCATGTGGTTTATCCAATGACCTATCAGCTCATGTCGGGTTCAGGTTTCACACCAGTTCACTAAAATCATCCATGAACACAATATTTCTCTCAAAAATCCCATCTTTCTTCCCACACGTGGGTTCTCCCTTTTCACTCAACATTCTCTCCCCATGCATTGCCTAGAACAAAATCATCTTCTCCAACATGCACCTGTGTGTTTCTTCCCTCTACCCCTAAGAAGGTTCTCGATCTTCTCTCCCCCCTTCCTTCTGTTAGAAGGAATTCATGGGGTCAAAGGTGGTACTTGCGTACCTGGGCTGGAAATTTTCAGTTGTCCTAACTTCTCTCTCCATATCTCTTTATTGTAGGTGTTTGGCTGCTCAACTACCAATCCTTCTTTCATTAAGTAATTTTTTCTTTGGATTCAAAAAAATTGAAAAGACTAATTATTCCCAAAATAGTTCAATAAGGTGTCTTGGAATCATCTATCATGTTTAAATCCCCTCTATTCCCCCTCTCTAATCCATCTAGTGGTATCATTTCCAGTACTAGTGTTTCACCCCATAGTCAGATGCTTGGCTTCTATATTACACAATAATACCATTTACAATGTTTACAAGCCATAGCATGGAAATATTAATCATGATTAATTACATATAATTAGAGGATTAAAAATGGGGTGTTACATTCTCCTCCCCCTTCAAAAGGGAACACGATACTCAATGTTCTTTCTTCACCTCAAAAATCCTGCCATGGATTCATCCTTCAACTACTTCATAATGTATCCTTTTTTGTGCAGTATGGTTCAATTATAGACCTCTGTAATTTCAACAATATGCCTACAACAATTTTTAAACAACATGCATTATTATACCATTTTAATGCACAAAATTCATTGTTGTTCATAATTCAGGATATCATGCACCTTTCAATCACAATCCTTATTTGTGTGGTCATGGATCTACATCCATATGGCTGCGATGTCAGGACTTAGCTAACTGTTCTTCATTGACATACTCACTGTGCTCATGATCCAAATCAACATATAACAAGAGTTATCCATATCTATTCTTCTTTGCGGTCACTCACCTTGCAGGCTCAAGCATCCCCTTCTCTACTGCATAGTCTTTCAGGCGATCCATCTTGCCTACCAAGGATTTTATCACACATGAAGAGTACAGAGACTCATAGAGTCTTACAACTGAGGCATCCTTCTGGCTTGATCTTAACACAACATGACAAAATCATAGGAGATCATGCCCTGTCACAGGGTTTTCATGTCATAATAGTGGCCTCTTTCCATGCTTTCTAGTTCAACAACCATCTTCTGTCCTTCTAGGATAGATCTATCATCTCACTTATATCACATAGTGTTGGTTTAGGTCTTTCATTCACTTCTTGGTCTGAACCAGGTTTAGATCTGATCAGGGTTCCAAAAAAACCCTCTAAAACTATCGACCCTCTTGGTAAACCAAAAGGAAACACAATGCATAGAGTGCACTGCACAGTCTCACCCGAGATAGATTTATGGGTGATTGTAATTCTCAAGTGATTGCAGTCTAGAATGAGTGGGGATCTGGGATTGCATTTTATCTTCCTCATGCATTACTCTGATTATTCATTTAATTCTTTCTAGGATTCATTCGACTTTAGGCCCATGCATGTAGTCTAATACACCTAACTTAACCATTCATTCATAAACTATTCATTGATAGAAATTAAGCATGAAAGAAACATCACATAGGACACACGTTTTATTGTGGTTCACCCCCTCATGGGCTACATACATAAAGATTTGGTTTCTCTACTCTTTTATTCAGTTTGTTGCAAAATATGGCATTACACGCATTACATATTCCATCATACAATCATGAAGAGGTTCAATAACCTCTGTGAGGCTGACTAAATCACGCCAGGATCCTTAGCCTGTGACCTAACCCTCAAAATATGGATTACTTGACTCTTTTATTACTTTATTACAATCATAATAACCACTGAACCTCAACCACAAACCTAAAACTGTTGAACCCTCGACCTCGACTCCTGAGGTTCTTATTTATACTACTTTTCAGGATTATAGCCGTTACAATATTTATCACAAACCCTAACCCTATCATAGCTAGGATTTCCTGCCTGTGCACCACGTTGCTTTTCCTCTTTGCATGCTTCTTTTACTTCTTTTTCTGCATGCTGCTTTCTTTCCATCGGTTGCACGCGTTCCAAAATTAGGTCTTTCCCAAAATAGACCTTTTCTACAAAAATATTCCTGCGCCTAAAATAACCTTCCTTCTCAAAATAGGCCTGCACCCAACAGGCCCCCAACACTGACATGTGGCTTGTATCGATCCACTCAGGTGGTGCACGCTCCCTAAACTGCCATGTCCAATATAAGGAACTTTTATTCTAGTTCCTTTCCTTTTTCTCTCATCTGCGTAGCTTTGCTTGTGAGCACCTCTACTATCTACGCTATTATTTCCTCCTGCATTAATTTTGCACTCTCATTTTGTGAATGTTCTCTACTTGTCTTCTCTTCCTCCAACTGCGCAATCATCTATGTTGCTTGTTCTTGGAGAGGTTCCAATTTAGCTTGTCTTTCTTGCTTGTGTGTCTGCATTGTTTTTAACTCTGTCTGCATAGTCTTCATCTCTTGGGTTCCGTTCAAGTGCTCCGTGATGCTCATATTTTTCTGTCATTGCTTGAGCTCTTGTATGGCAACGCTTATTCTCTCCTCTTCTTGATCCCATTGTTGGACCTTTTCATCTTCTTCGAGGATAGTCCATATTTGCATTGTTCCGTCGAATAACTCTTTTACTTTCTTGGCTTCTTTATCCATATCAATGATCTAGAGTGAAAATTCATGTTCTCTCTGTTATCGAACCTCAGGAGGAGTCATAGGGTTGAGAATTTCTTTGAATCCTTAATTTATTTCTTGTATTGGTCAATTGTTTGTGAGATCAGGTTGATATTATAATCTGTGCTTCTCTCCAGCTCTTATGCGCTGTCTGCGATGCGATTGTAAGCCGTTGTTAATCCATGTTCTAATTTATCTGTGTGTTCTATCTACTCCTCTTTCTCCATGGTCAGTTGGTCACATGTGATTTGTATCATTTTAGAGACTCCTCTACCCACCTCCAATTTTTTTGCATCCGCGCGGGCCCTGGAATGCACTTCTTGCATGTCAGTGGCCTGGAGTCTGTATAGTGCCTTGGTGTGTATTTGTTCCATGACCACTTCTAATTGTTCCATGTCCCCCATGGGTTTCTACGTAGTCTCCTGATCCAATCTAATCATTTGACGTGTGACCATAAATTTCTTCCTTCTTTGGACTACAAACTTCACTGTCTCTTCTCCTTCTTTCTATGCAGGTGGCCGCTGTCTTTTCCTGTTGCTGCACTGTGACCTATGATCCTTATTGGCTTTGTAGTTGTTGTATATTATCATAGAACTCTATGAGCTTGGCCATGATCTCTTCCCTTTGTGCCTCTGCAATGCAGACCACTTCTTTCCCCCTATCTTGGACCTTATCCACGAATAGATCCACATCATCATCTGTCAGGGTGATGTCTGGGTCCTCTGTGTCATATTTCCTTTTCTTGCGCTCCTCTTTTTCCTGCGCGAGATTCCTTACTGTATGCGAGGGCTTCGATCCACTTGTTTTACCCTAGGTTCTTTCTGCTCCAGCCTGTGAGGTATCCTTCTTTCCGGTCCGTGGCTAGCTTCCTGTCCTTGTTGCTGTTGTTGTTCTCCTTGGGCATTTTTGTACTGCACTACTCCCAGTTGGGTGATTTCGCGTTGTAGCCATTCTAGTATTATCGGATGAGATATTTTTTCTTGTTGAAGAGCCTGCTTCAGCCTTATCCTTAGGCCTATAAGATTGTACTGTGACTGTCCTTGTTGTTGATCTTGTTACCGGAAGATGCCACTACGCAGACCAACCTTTAATTATCCAGTCCACTTCCTCTTTAGTGACTCAATACTGCATTTCTAGCCATGCCTTCTTTGGATCCCTTGTGGATTGGATCCACATGTGGTTCCTCGATGCCTTGAAATTGGCTATCCATTCTATCTCCTTTACTACCTCCATAGGTATGCGCCACACATTAGTTGTGCACTTCTATATGTCTTACAACAACATTGGAAAAACTGCGTTATTTGCTTGTTGTGTCTTGTTATCCTTGGCCTACCAGAGGGACTCATATCTGACCACATAGAATTTCCCCATCCTATCAAAAAATGCTGAGAATTTTGGCTCCTCCCATCCTTCCAATGCTATCAGAATGATCATCCAGGAGTAATGGAACTCAGTTCCATTGTCCCGCATGTCTCTACAATCTATCAAAAACTGGTTCAACAGGTATGGTGCCCAAATGAATATTACCCCTTTCATGCAATGCACGGCTACTGCAATAACACCTGCTGGCACTTCTTCTTTATGACATTTACTCAATAATTTACAAGCCATAAGCTTGCTGGTGAACCTTGTCAGATTATCATTGATGTATTTGATGACAATGCCTCTATT
>JZKD02S1960715.1:22055-39784 GCA_000966675.3 Picea glauca
ACCTTGTTTTATCAATTTTTTCTTTCATTTTTTAATTATACAAATTTGTTTTTTAATTTTTTTTCTTTCTTTTTTAATTTCAATTCTTTTCTTTTTTTAGTTTTTAATTTATAAAAATAAATTTCAATTATATATTTTTGTTAAATATTAAAAAATAGTGTTATTTAATTACAATAATTTTCTATGTATTAAAGTAAAGGTAAAAAATGCGTTAAAATGATATTTTCCATTATATTTAAAAAAGTATGGAACCGTAAATTAATTAAAGAGACAAAAAATCGTATTTTCAAAAATGTAAATGGTAAAAAGTGATTTTAAGATTGAAAGAAGCATGAAAAAATGACTAAAAATAATGTTGAAAAAAAAGAAAAAAAAATGAAAATAGATGAAAAAACAAGCGTTTAAAAAAAAGTGGAAACATTATGCATCAAAAGATTTAAAATATAAAAAAAACACCTAAAAAGGGAGGGGGGGTGCTACCGGTAGCACCATTTTAAAAAACAGGGTAAAAAGCTTGACCCCCACAAAACGAGAACTCTATAGAGTTCTTGTTAAGTTGGTAAGTATGTTTATAACATTTCAACGTATGCATATAATTTCCAAGGCCTATTTTATACATTGCATTGTATCATGTTTCATGTAAACGATACTGTTGACGCCGACAAAATTGTCCTTTGTCAACAACAGGGGTTACCCCCCGATGAGAAGTCCCAAACATACCTCTCAATGTTTAGAATAAGGATTCCATTCGGATTCTGGACCGACAACCATTTCTAGTTTTGAGTTTATCAGTTGCGGCTCGGTCCACTGATGAAGGTGTCTTAAGCTAAACAATGAAATGTAATTAATCTAAGATGCATGCATCCAGATGGAACTAAGGTAACCATAAAGTAAACATAGAACCAACCATGTTCCTGTCAAGAGCCTAGGAAATAGTTCACATAGAGCAAAGACAAGAATATGAATAAACAAATGTGAACACAGAGTAGTCTAGCATTTAAACAATCATTTACGGTTCTACGCCCTCAAATTTAGACAAATATTCTTCAAAGAACATAAATAAGAATGCAAATGTCATACATAAGAATAGTCTACAACATGAAGTACATTCTTACACAACCTGAGTGCTGAGCAAAATGCAAAGGAATAGTCCACAATATGTTCAACACGAGAATCAACGCTTTCAAGAAATAGCTTGGCCAAACCGGCTTCTCCTCATTAATAATTTTAGTAATAGTACATGAAAACTCCAAGGAGGGATTCTCAATTTTATTTAACATTGTATTCCCAAAATAGTTCATAAAATGTACAATGCTTGAAGAGCCCCAAAATCCCTTTTTCTTGGATATAATCCTCGTATTTATTGGAGTTCAATGTGACTCTTGGCTTTTTGCCTTACCCATGACCGTTCATTTACAAAATTTCGTGCTTATCCCTTTTGTAATGATGAGAGAAGAAGGACAACATGAATATTTCAAATCCGTCTTTTAGCGTTCCTGGGCCATCATATATTTCGGCTAGAGTGCATCTCTGCCACCATCATGACTGGTTTGGACATTGGGAGAATCGATTGTCATAGGGTTCAAACTCCCTCTTCAGTCATTTGAGTTTGATTCCCTTTGCTGCTCCTGTTGCTACGACAATTTTTGTTATTGGTGTTTCTCTATTGTCCTTGGTTGTAGATCGCATTGCATCCGAGTCAAAAGTTATGGACAAAATACAAACGACAATTTGGTAGGGTCATGTCCCTATTCCATAGCAATTTGTGGGAACTCCTCCTTTGCTCCGGGAGAATTTTGTGGGAACTCCTTCGATGTGAATAAAAGCTCATCAAAGGAAATCCTCCAGTTTGAACTGGGGCTCATCAAAGGAACTCTTCCAGTGTGAACTAGAGCTCATCAAGGGAACTCTTCCGGTATGAACCAGAGCTCATCAAGGGAACTCTTCCGATATGAACCGTTGTAATTCCCCACAAGTCCTCTGGGTGGCATCGAGACTAATACTCACAATGGATCTAGTAGTATTGATGATTTTTTCTCATAGGTCTTGGTGCACTTGATATTCTGTTTAACTTGGTCTCGCGCTTGGGATTAAAAAAGGAGGATGCCCGTGATTAGAAAATAGGAGGAATTAATTTTAAATAACCCAAGATTAAAACATTATTATAAAAAGGGGGAGTGGTCCCCACCCTTCCACTCAACCTCACTCACATTTTCATGATTCAAATTCCTTCCAAGTTATATGTTGTGGATTAATATATATAAGGGGGAAGGGGTGGCATGCCACGTCCCCTCCCTCTCCACCTTAGCACAAGCCTTTACACATGGAGGTGGTCTTGGGTTGGCCCCCCTCCCTCTCCATACATCATACACACGACGTTAAGAAAAATCAATGTGACCCAAATGAAAACGTGACCTCGATTTTCTTGAAACCGATGCCCATGACCGTAATTACTTCGGTTAAGACTGATGCCCATCCTTGCAACTGTTCTGGTTAAGACTGGACTAGTTCTCTCAATGTCCTCTAGAGACATTGGAGTTGTTTCTATCATTTCCTCTGAAGACACCAGAGAAATTGTTATTAACTATGTCGGGTGTACCAGAGAACTTGTTATTAACTATGCCGGGTGGATGCTCGTGTTTTGAACTCCTCCGGGTTGTAAGCTCGTTCCATGTATTTCCTCTGGTGTGCATACCTTTTTGTTTAAGTTAAACAAGATATAGAGGATGCGTACAAATTCAAAGGGGGGAACGTGGAGGTGGGCACATGGGCCATGGGTCGTCCCCACGTAACATTTCAATGCCTTGAACAAATTTACTGCTAGTTTTAAATTTGTGTTTTAAATTATATTTTAATCCAAATTATTTAAATGAATTTAAAATTGAATGAATGTTTTTTTTTTTTAAGTAAGAAGTATTATATATTAAAAGCCTTCCAGAACCAAAGTAGAGTTTCAAAATACAGAGATAGCCATACTGTAATTACTGGACTGCCCCAACAGAGGGGAAACCAGTCCAGCCAACAGAGGAGTCAAGCATAAGTAGTGTAATAAACTAAGAAAAATAGTCTCAGACAAACTGGTCACCAATTAAACCGAAAAGAAGCTAACAAGACCTAAAAAACCACTATGGGCCTAGACATCTGGCGAATAACCTAGCCAGGTGGCGTGGAAGTCCTCAGTCTAAGGTTCCTCCTCGACATACGTCACTTGGTCTTCCCATTGCACTTCGACTTCCACATTGCTCGCGATTCTATCGACACTTGTCATAGTATCCTGCAACGGTCGCCTTGCTGAGTCCACCTCCACAGCCATGTCCTCGTGCCTAGCTTGCTCCAGCCCATTCTCTGTGGAGCGTTGCACCTTGGCGTTTCCTCCATTGGTAGCTGCACAGAGTTCCTCCACTGAAGCCGCCCCTGCTGGGTCTGAGGGGAAAGCCTCGTGAAGGGAGGAGAGAAGTTGAAGAAGGACCGCTACCTTTCCATCCGTGGCTTGTAGGTGAAATTGAAGGTCCTCCACCCCTTGACAGAGTTCAAAGACCAAACCGTAAAGGATGGCCAGGCTTTCTCTGAGCTGCGCGCCGTAGAAGGAGTCAGAGGACTGGTTCTCAGGGTTCCAAGGCTTGCGAGGAGGAGGAGGCTCGCCTCCTGTTTTTCTTAAAGAATCAAAGACTGGTATAGGGGTCAGCTCAACCATAGGAGGGGCGAGAAGGGGACACGAGGAGGAGCTCGACATCCGGGGGATGATTTCTAGACAATTAAACTGCGTAACAGGCAGAGCGGGACAGGGAGAAATGAAAGGCTCGCGCTGGAGGGTAGGGGAGGAGCAGATGGAGGGTGAGTCGGGGGGTGAGACAGAAGTTCGATGAGGTTTCCATGGAGAGCCCCTTCGCGGCCTCCCCCTTGGGCGTGGCATTAGGTGCTTCTTGTAACTGTCCAAAGAAACTAGGTGCACCAGGCAGAGGTAGAATGCCTGGAGGCGAGTAGGGGCTGCAGAGAGCATGAAAGTGCGAACAGGATCAGGCCATGGCAACGGAGGGGGGAGATCTTCGGGGCGCGAGCAGAGATGAGGGACACACACCAGTAACCAAGCCATGAAATGACGCGCATAAGGAGAGGGAAGCTGCATAAATGATCTTTCACAACGTAGTAGGAGCAATTTAATGCAGGAGTAGGGTGGCGGGCGGTGGCACGATCCCGTCACATGGCTCCATGCCCTGGTGGCTGATCCCTGCCTCCGTTGTACGCCAAGTGTGCCGCACTAGCACCCCATCCAGGGGTAAAATTGAATGAATGTTAAATTAAAATAAATTTAAATTAAATAATTTAAATTAAATAGCTTGAAAATATTTCTAAATTGTTCCATGTGATTTTTTGCGTATGGGCGTGACACAAAGTATGCTAACCAATTGCCTTGTTGAAGGAGATCTCGACATTGCCTAGCATGATTTCAAAGGCTCATAACTTATACAACATCTATTTTGGGTACCATTTTTTTCGATATGAAGAGTGCAGAAAGACGTTTCTATTGAGATGGATTACCCTGCTATTCAAACATTTTGTTCGTGTCATGACTGACGAGTCTGGTTTGGGCGAGAACTTACTGGCGATCTTTTTGGCACTTTCGGGCCTTGGATTTTGATTCCATCAGTTTTGTTGGAATCATTATTACGTAATTCATACAGTTGGCTTGTTTCAGTGATGAAAAATACACTTTGATGAACGCTAAAAAATTGCACTCAAAGGCATTTTTTTAATGAAGTTTGGGTCTTGTTCTTGCAACTGCTTTGCCATAAACTAGTTCCATTAGTTTCTGTGTCATTTTTACTATATAGGCTCTTGGTTCATCCATTGGAGCTAAGGAAATGTATCAGTAGCACATAAATATAAATCCACCAAAACAACCAACTTATGTTAAGAGCTCTTAACATTGTTTAGGAGTTGGGAGGGTCAATTTTCTTCTAATATGCAATTCAGAGTAAATGAAAGTATTATAGATGATGTATTTAACCCACATGATGATATATGCCACTTTCATGATCATGATTTAGTCATAAAATCAAGAGGCACAAAGTAAACAAGTTGGTGTGGGATACGTGATGAAAACTACTGACAACACAAACAAACTTAATTATGATAAAAATCAAGTAGATCATGTGAGATATGCGATCAATCACCAGCTATCCAGTTAGGTATTGACAACTTAATTATAGGATCCTGACTGACAAGGGAAATGAGAAGGAGTTGTGTTGGATGAGAATAAAGGAGGTGTCGAGATGAAGGAGAGTCTTGCGGACCAGATTGATGTCGGTGAGAGAAAGAAGAACCTTGATATACTTAGTGTTGATGAGGGGTTCACATCCTTCAACTGACACATTGACAAAAAAATATGGAAAAATCGTCAACAAGCAATGCGTCCGAGAGAAGGGGGGGGGGGACTTTGCTGATAGGTGATGTATCGATGAAGATGAAAGGAAGTACAATGGTGTAAGGATGTGCATGTCAGAGACAATCATATGAACTTCTTTGGTATACTATCACTGATCACATGAAGTTCACCGATGATAAATATTTGTGTGTCAGTGAAGAAAGGGGGAACTCGTCGAAAGTGTGCATCGACGAGTCATAGTGATTTAAAGAAACACAGAAAATGGTAAAACGTGGAGTGTAGGAAGAAAGACTTGGGATTTTCCATTTGCATGAAAAAGTCCAAGAGTATGTACAACAAAAAAATTTAGTAGGGGGGGGCAATTTCTTCT
The DNA here is from genome assembly GCA_000966675.3 of Picea glauca. Taxonomy (NCBI): domain Eukaryota; kingdom Viridiplantae; phylum Streptophyta; class Pinopsida; order Pinales; family Pinaceae; genus Picea; species Picea glauca. Next base: position 27,812 of record JZKD02S1960715.1, read on the forward strand.
CTTAGAGAAAATATAAGAGAAGAAAATAGGGAGGTTTTTTTGCATGTGCAATAAATGGTGACACATTGGGAGAAACCAAAATCTCTGCTAGTCTTCCTTAACTCATATGAAAAACAATGAGAAGGTCATATAATTACTTTAAAGATCAGAAATCTTGGAGTTGATGTCCAACAATTACTTGAAAGATTCCATTGTGGTGGGTTCACTGATGATGCATGTAAGCCGATGAGTAGAGCTCGTCTGCTGTAAATAGAGGATGAATGATGGTGAAAATTATTTTCTTAAACTGCATCAATGATTCAGGTTGGTATCTTTGTCATGGGGCTTATATAGGTTTTGGATATAAAAATATTTGCACCAAGTGTGTGTATATATATATTGTATGTGTTTCTCCACTATCTGTGAGCGTCCATAGCCCTGATGGATTCACCATGGTGTCACAGACCTTGCTCCACTGCCAATGAGCATCCATAGCCCCGACATAGATATCTACATGTACCCTAGTCTTGTCAAGCTTTCTTTCTCATTCCTTTCCGATTTATTTAATGCATGCTTAACATCCGGTGGATGAGGAAAGTGGTGGCATTTTAGCCCGATAGGGGATGACTACCAGCTATTGGCATTTATTTGAATATTTGATGCACCTAGGTAAATAAGGTTATCCCTTTTTATTTTCATCCTTTATACTTTGACACTTCACCTTTCATGTGAGTCGCTGCTTAGTGTATGGATCGTTCCCCCGTTACATATGATATGCTCACTAGCCAATATGCAAGAATGACCATTGATTAACCACTATCTTAAGTCATGGTTTTACTGTTGTCACAAGATTCCAAGATAGTTCTGATTCATGTTCAAACAAAGACCCCTAGTTTAATGTAAAGGTGGTACCTATAAAAGTCAAACGAAGGTGAGAGGTCTGTACGTCATAAGATATAATTAGGAATTATAAGAAAAACATAAATTAGAGAATGAACCGTCTCTAGGGACAAGATGATGAGGAAAGACAAATAAGAGACATATTCATAATTAGAATATGAACTTGGCCCAAAACCCGTTGCAACTAAAAAATGAAACCTTGGATAAATGATGATCAAATATATGCAGTCAACAAAGAGAGTAAACCAAGAAAGAGATCATGAATGTAAGTGTTTCCAACAACTTTAAAATGCTTATGAATCCCAAACAAAAAGAAGTTTGCAGCCTCTTGAAAACATTAATCCATGTGAAAGTTTATACATGTATTATTTTCATTCAGATGGACTTTGTTGCTAGCGTTGGCTGAGAATTGCGTCTCTCATCATGATTTTCTGAAAACAATCAACTCATCTTTGTAGCCATGTGCTCCATGAAGTAAGGTTTGACAAGAGCTTCCATTTTTTACTTATCATATTGCTTTTCTCTATCCATGCGATATGTTCACTCACTCTCAACCTCTTCCAGCTCCAAAACTGATCCTACAACGAAACATGCTCATCTCTTCACTAGTTCAAATTAGGCATGTGATACCAACTACACACTTGTACTTACATGGACAAACCGTTCAGGGTATGATATTGAATTCAACTCAAGATTTTCAAAAATGAAAGCATTTAAGAAGATCATGTGAGGGGAATTGAGAACAAAATCCAAAAACAAATTTGCAAACAAACTTCCCAGGCAACATGTCTCATGGTTGTGTTGAATTTTTTGAAGTTATTAGTCTTCTTCAAGTCACGTCCTTCTCTCCAAGAGAGCACAAAATTCTACGAGAGGGATATGCATACAATTGAAACATGAATAAAATTAATGAAACTGGCGACTACTAATGCAGATTGCTTCATTAGCCATTTCCAAACACAAGTGTTTAATTGTTAGACAATTTGACCAAAAGTAATGTTGAGGAAGGTAACTCCCCTCCGGAAGAGCATGTTTGCAAAGATATCACAATATAAACCAGAAATAAAGACTATATTTGGGATGGCATGGGACTCTAAATAAAAAATATAATGGATTTGGAAACTCAGGGAACCATACCTATTTGGATGCATGAAATAAACTCATGAGTCTTACCAGTTCCTACTTCCAAGATCCTAGTAGAGAGGTGGAGTTGACTTAGCTTGAATGTTGTTCTATCGAGTGGAAGTTCTCTTTTGGATAGAAGACAACTATGGTTTTAATGATCATCAGGTTTTCCCCGAAGAAGTGCATTTGAGAACTATTTGGTTGATCAGTATCCCCGAGATTAAAGGTCATTGTTCTTGAATCATACTACTCTTTCCCAGCTGAAAATGTTCATTAAACTGTTGGCACTAGCTCTCCTTCAATTGTTACCTTCTTTAACTAGGTTGTAGATAATGTATGTTGGGATTCAAATAGGTTCAATATCAGAAAATGAGGTAAGTGTCCACATCATGCATGGAAACGAAAAATAAAGGCTACTATTGACGATAAAAAATGCCACGAGGATTTCGCCTGCAAAGTATTGCTAAAGCCTATTATTTAAACTAAGCTAATGATATATAATACTAGTAGGTGGGACCCCCTTGTAGATTGGAGGATCAAATAAATTTCTTATTTGATATTTATGTTGTTGTTCGACATTGCTTACAGGGTTCTACATGATTGATGACGAAATATTGGTTTTGTTTGCGTCATAATGGCAGATGGATAATGGATTTTATGTGTTGGTTTTGTTACTCTAAGCTCTAAATTCCATGCATGAATGGCTTATATTCACTATTATTGCATTGCTATTTGGTGCCATGATTTATTACACGTTATACCTGCACAAGATACATGTTAGTTGTAACAAGAGACAAGAGCAATATGGAAAAAAAAAATCCAAAAGGAAGGAACTAAACTATGCTATGCTATGCTATACTATGTGCAATTGAAATTTAAAAGGGTTGATGTTAGTCCTAACTAGCAATGTTAGTGGCTATGTGATTTTTATTGAGTTATATGGGGTGCATGTGATATATGTTATAGTATGGTTTTGGACATTGGTTAATATGGATCAGGTGGCCCAATTGGTAAACAATGTATGCAAGTTTCGATGCATGGATTAATGGTTTGGCTGGCAAGCGTGTACTACGTAATTGAATGAAGGGAGGATGGAAGCGACGTGCAGTAAATTCATGTTACTCCATACCTCTCCCACTGGCCGTCACCCTAGCTTGGTTATTGTTCATTTGATTTTTGCTGTGGTTAAGCTCCGAGATTCAAGCGTGGAGGGAACTGCTCGACCCAACTCACAATTTTAAGGCCATTTGGTTACATGTATGTTTTTTTTGCCCATCAATTAACTCGCTCTGTATATGAAATGAACATTGGCTCAATAATGTATTGGTTTGTGTTTTCTTGAGGCCGGAAACTGTGTAAACTCATGGTGTTCTCTTTGGAATGACTGTGTGTTTTATTCGTTGCAAATTGAAAATTTGATGGATGAACTCGCGATTTCATTGGTTGTTCTATGTGGTGGAATCCAGGATGGATCTCTATTGTCTTTATGGGTTTTTGTTGGACGGTTTGGCCTTGCTGGCCGTCTCCTCACAGTCATTGTAACCACACCCGGTTGTATTTGTTTCTATGGGGTTACTATATACGATTTTGACCACCTTTTGGTCACGACATATTGTTTTCCACCTGGTTGTGGGCTCATTTTATGTTATTGTTATCTGCACAGTCGGTTATGGGTGGCTATTATGCCAAGAAGCTTGATTTGGGGTTGGTTGGTATTACTCGAGCTCTAGATGTCTATCAACATTATTCGGCTATTGGGGAAAAACACGAGGGTTATTCCCCTGCGTGTTCTTGGTGTTGGTTACTGGCCAGTAATACCTCTACTCTTCTGCATCGTGGTCTACCCTACCTGGTGTGAACTGCCACCCTGTCTTGCAAGCTAAAGGTTATGTGGCTTGTGTGTCCACCGTGTTTGTCTCGAAGATTTCTCACCTACTGTCGATAAGGTCGACCTTCAGTCTCCCTATGTTGGTTCCACCGAGTGAACCCTTGGTTATTTTGTCATTAGTTACAGAGCTCGATTTTGATAAATTGAACTAGTTATACCCTGTCGGGTATCTTGCTGACTATCATGAGTTGGTTGAGTAGCATTGACAGTTGCTTTGATTATTGGCTCGTCTCTGTTTGATTGGGTTGATTACATAGTTGTAATCAGAAATGATAATTGGTATATAGTCATTGCATTCTTTTATTATGACAATTGAATCGATAACCCAACATGGTTTAATTGGTTGATTATAGAAGTTTTAAAAGGGAATGATAATGGGCATATAGTTGCTACCTCCTTTTGTTGTAATAGTTAGATTGATAACTCAACATTGTTTTATGGTTTGATTGGGAGTAATTGGATATGCATAGTCACATAAATTATTCTTTGTGTTATGCGTTGGTCTGTGTGTTTCCTACAACGTGGTATAGATTGAAGTGATGGTTGCTGTTATTGTGTGTTTAAATTGCCCGATCGGGATTATTGCAATTTGAAGTGTTGATAGTTGTGGCTTGGCTGTCTACTCTGTATAATTTATGGATATCCTGCATCATATCGTTTCATTGCACCATCAGAGATGGGCATGAGGTTTTTAGTAGTATGGTTTCATTGCAATTTAATTGTTAAATTGGTTAAAGGAATGGAATCAGGCACGTTTTAAAAGAGCTTGTGTATGTGTTTGATTTGAGGAATTAAATTATCGGCAGTGGTGATGTTTTTATGCTGAAAAAAGTTGAAACAAATGACTATGTGTTCCTTGGATTTTGTTTTAAATATGAAAGAGAAGTAAATGAAAAAGAAACAAAAGCCTTTTAACAAGATGAGTGAAGTCATGAGGATTCTGAGTATGATTATTCTGTGTTAATTGAAAGATTTTAAGGAAATTGAATGTGGACAGTGAACAAGTTTCAACACACAATATTATTTAATTGGCCACAATAATTGTTTAATTGATGCCAGAATAGTTGTATTGAATACATAACTATTTTTATGGATTACTTAGTTGATTTTTCAAACAATATCCACTCTTTTTCCCTACCATTATTTCACTTTTCACTAATTAATATTCCCCTCGCCTTCCCATATGCACTATCCACTCCCTGTTCCTAAAATTTGATTATGGTTACGATAAGTTCTGTATTATGACATTTTAAGGATCGCAGGGATGGATTACAATGATATAATCTTTTGGTTTACGTTATAGTTGATTGTTTGTTGTCTGTGAGCAGTAATCATGATATTTTCCCCCTCATTTTAACTTTTTTCGCTCAATACAACCCCTCGCATATCCTTGAACCTTTGTTCACCTCCTGCTCATTGACAACTATTAAACAATTTGTATGGATTGCATTACATGAGTCTGATATGTTGCTGAGCCAAATTTTATTTCACATTTAAAAGAGTTTTCATGTATGATTGTTAAAGAAACTATTTGCTAATCGATTATGCATACAGAAATGATATTTTTTAGTAGAGGTAGCCATGGCAGGGGTAACCGAGGAAGAGGTAATTGGAATAGGGGATCTATAAGGCCAATATTCTCTATACACTTTGATGCAAACTCGCAAGAGTTAGGCCAACTATTTCAAGCTGGGTTATTTAACTAGATTGGGCAAGGAGTGGTCCAACCTAGGCCTAAAAGGCCTCCCTTCCAAGCCCCATAGGTCCCTGGTATCCTTGTGAGTCCTCATGTCTCACCACAACCCAAAGTTCCCAAAAACGACGGATGGCAAGAGATTGTCCACTTGATAGTTTCCCAACATCGTGGATGGCCTAACTTGTCTTTACTTGCTCCCCCACCTATCAATCAAATTGTCCAAGATGCCCCTGTCCACTCACTAGTTCAGTCTTCCCATGCAAGCAAAAGGTTGAAAACCGAGGCCCGCCATGCCCCTGACAAAGGAAAAGCCACTGTTTCCCCTTCCTCACCCTCAAATGACTCTGATAAATTCGTGTCCTCCCGTATGCATTTGAGAGATGACTGCTCTCATGTGATCTGTGAGATTAGGCCTAAAGGCTCCACACAACCTAAGGAAAATTCAGAGAGATCAAAAGGTGACAACAACAACAAGGGAAATATTGCCTCCTAGAGTGGAAAATATGGATTTTAAGTTTTTATTTATTAATTGTTGAGAACAATTGACTTCTGAAATTTTGGACAACACACTCTTTTTTTGGATACATGGGTAATATATTTTTGGAAGTAATTTCAATTATCATTGAGATAAATTGTCAAATATGAATGTGATGATGGGAGTCACAAGGAGGGATGTTTTGTTTGATTAACTAGCTGTGTTATGATTGTTAAAAGATAAAGGGATTCGCAAGGGGTCCCATGTACTAGTTCTTATTTATTTAAAAACCCTTATTATGATTTATTATTTTTCCCCCTTAACTAAAAGTTGGTTGAGTTTTAGTGAACTTAACTAAGGAAGTAGTTCAACTACTTCAACCAATTCTAAATTACTTAAAGGAAAAAGGAAAGGGATGAACAAGAGGAGAATAGAAGGAGAAGCATACGAAGGTTTTCTCGTTGAGTTTTGTTGAAATAATTCAGTTTTCATTCATTCCTTAATTCATTAGAAGACTAATTCTTTTTTATGATAGCAGGGTCTTATTGTAGACAACAAGATTCAGGGCTGAATTACATCATTCAAACACTTGTTTTTCAGAGGTGTTGATCTATCTTTGATAGTCTGTGTAGACTTGTTTTTTTGTGAATTAGTTTTCATGACTGACAAAGGCTATTATGCAGAGTCGAATGGGAAACAATCTGTGGCAAGCTGATCCAACTTTTAAAGTTCAGTTTTTACTTTCTTTTAGTAGTCCTTTTGCATGTTTCATCGGGGACGTCTAAGTTTGACTTTGGTCCAAAACTTCCTGAGGAAATTTTGTAAAGAGAACGATTCTTTGATGAATTGGAATGAAATAAAAGATTTCTTTATGTCTCATCTGTTTTGATTATTGACTTGGTGTCTTTACTTTTGTCTTTATATTTATTTCAGCATCTGATATGTTCATAAAATTACATAAGTAATGCTTTTTCAACAAGCTTTTATTTATAAAAAAACTAGCCCAAGCACTTGTAAGCTATACTTGTGAATTAGGATAACATTTTGATGGCTATAAACATAGGGTGATATTCCCGTCTATCTTGATTTAGCCAAGTAAGATCTGAAAAATGCTCGAGTAAGATCATTTCATATCTTTTCATCAACAATTACTTGTAGCACTTTTTCTCTCATAACTTCCTTGAGCATGGATTTGTAGATCAATCGGTGATACTTATGAAAAAAATGCAACCTTCTGTATGATTTTTGTTTTGTGTTCTTGGCTTAGTTTTGGAAAGATCGTTCTTGGTGAGCCTTCTCAACATAACTCCCAAAAATTTGTAGACCAACACCTTAAATAGTTCCGTTGAGAGTTTCATGTCTGGGCTCAGATGTACCTACTCATTCAACTGCTGAAAATTCCAATTCTAAAGACAACGAGAACATCATGATGTAAAACCCCCAATGAGATCAAGATGAAGGCAACCAAATTAGCGAACTTCATGAGCAAACTAAAAAAAGGAGATATCAAGATAAAACCAATTAAAACCATTGAGTCAGTCCAAGTCAAGTTGTTGCATCTGATCGTTCGAAGAGTGGAGAAATAGAATGGACAATCAGATTATGAAGGTTAAATGTGAGTCAAGAGAGATTCAAAAGACACCTTCAAACTTCAACAAGGAGTAATACATATCAGTCAAGATACCTAATTCATTAAAGGAAGTGATGTGATATGAAAATATTATGTTTCAATCTCATGATGGAAAATGCATGATAATAAAAAGACGGATTTCATCAATTTGAACTCATAAGACCAAGGATAAAACATCTACCTTGTCACACAACTGATTGGGAAAAGTATCCATCCTTAAAAATTAGGCTTAGGAGCTTGTGGTGTCATAATATAACATCAAAGTGTTTGTTCGTAAGTGCTCTTAAAACCTTTATATTTCCAGGATACTCAACTCAGTCAAAGGAAAACTAAATTTTGATGTTCTACTCCAAGATGTACTTTCTAGAGACAAAATGCACTATTTATTTCCCGTAAATGAATTTCTTTTTTTAACGCTGGGGAAGAGATAAATGTACCAAGAGCCTCAAGCACAACCTCTTCATAGGACAACAAAAATTCGAATGATTTTACTCAATGGACATTATCATGAAATAATTAAGCTACAGAGATCACGATATGTTAAAAGATTTTGAATTTATTCCACACAAATAAGTGATTTGCTCTCTACATTCTTGAAATTAGCTCTGTTACAAAAGGTTAAAGTCGATAGAAAAACATACGTGATGAGAATATTTTGTAACCATATGTTATATCATTGGTCTTTGTTTCGAGAACCAAGAAAATGAACCCATGATACTGCAACATCGATTTGTTGATCCATAAAGCCTTTGTGAGAAACATAGCCATCGACAAATTGGTTAATAGGGTTTGCAAAGAAATTTCGGATCATGAACAACAGAATCATGGGTAGCTGATATGATTCCTTCAACCTAGTTTCCATTTTCCCAAGCGACTTAGGATAATAGGCTATTCAGTTATCAATCGTTCGAGTGAATTCTAGTGAAGCGAATGAATCTTCTAGTTGAACTTCTCAAAGAATTATGCACATGGTTTCCTCATGATAACCAAAGTTAATCCAAGCTTTCAATCAAACAAAAAAATGAAATGCATATAATGACAAGGAAAAAGCTTTTATGCAACACAAAATTAGAGTAAAGAAATCCATTATGAGCCACAAATTGAACTAATAACAACTAGTGGATTTTATTCAAGAAACCATGACAAGTCAAGGTCTATGCTATACAAGCTAAAGTAAAATCAAACATCTAACTATGAAGGAAGAAACAAAGAAACTAACTATGCTACTGATATTCCTACTTTATCCTACATTGGCTGAAAGAAGGCTAAGTGAAAGCATAATGCCAATGCAACCAATCAAGTAACTCCAAACCTGCAATCATATGTTCATAAAAAGTTAATTGCAAAAAAATGGAGCGATGAGGGATCAAATATAGGAAGAATTGATTTAGGAAAATCTCAACTGAGCATATTAAGTTTGGAAACGTTATGTTTCATGGGAAATGTAGACATGTAGGATTCCTCCAACCAATCTTCAATTCCATCATAAAATTTGCAATGATTGTTGTAGGATTGTTGGAAGAAAATATAAAATGAGTGACATACCTGATAAGACTCATAAATGAAATTTGTGTATAATATACCTTGTGAGAGACTCTCGATACGGGTTGCATCATTCATTCCATGGGTCTAATATGATTACACTCAACCCCTATTTTCATCACTGAGTGGGATGAATTCCTCACTCAACCTCTTACATGAATTCAATGATTGAGTGCTTAATAAGTCAAAGGGATAAATGGATAATTGACAAGTTTATTAATGAAGATGGATTAAGATTCAAGGCATATGAAAACCCCTCAAAACCCCCATTAATCCCCCTCTCTTGTGGAATCATATCCCCCCATTACTCTAGTCCTTTCCCATCTACAACTGATGGTGTATTTCGTTTTATTATTTTCGATGTAAAATTTTTACATATTACTTCGCTTGGCTCACGACCATTCATAATACTTAAAAATATACAATTTTACATTGGGGATCAAATTTGGGGTGTTACAATCCCCTCCCCCTACAATTTTCACTATCCTTAGTGCACATCACCATACATGTGTACATGTATACATACAAAATTTTACATTAAAATGCGTGATAGTTCCATAGTTTAGTGACTCCAATTCCAACCAAAAATATATCATTCCCATCAACATGAAAAACCCAAGGAAGTGTACCCCCTTATTTGCATCACAGTCCCTTAAGTCTCATAGTTGTGGCTCCAGGAACTCTAGTTGCACCAAAATGGAGTCTTTGTTCGCATATGTACAAATGTACATTTAGATACAATAATTTGCAAAATGTTGTGGGTACTCTTCCCACATGGCCTCTTCATGATTCCACGTGGAATCTTCAGAATCATAGCAAGTCCATTGGACCCTTACCGGACCGATGGCTTGGTTATTGATCACTTTGAATTTCTGGTCCAGTATGCACACCAATTCTACCCAAAATTCCCCTTCATGCTCCACCTGGATCACAATCCAATCAATCACGTGGTTAGGATTAGACACATAATTTTTTAATAAAGACACATGGAACACATTATGAAATATATTGGATATAGGAAATGTAAGCATGTATGCAACTGCGCCTACCTCTCTAGAGATTCAAATGGCCCACAATATCTCACTGCCAACTTTGGGAAACTTCCCAATTTCAATGAACTCCTTTTTGTTTTTACTTTCAAAAACACATGCTCACCAACTCTAAATTCTCTATGTGTTTTGTCCTTGTCTGCATAGATTTTTTTTCCCTATCTTGTGCAGTATTTAAATTCTACTTTCATTTATCATATGTTTGTTATAGCGTTAATATCCACCCTACAGGGCCAGAAGGGAATCCAATAGAAGATGAAAGTTAAAGAACATTTCTTTCTCATGGTTTGGGAGTTTTTTTAGCGTCGTTGTGAGACCTTTAGGAGACATCACACGACGATAGTCGTTGGTAATTTATAGTACAACAAGCGACGATCCCTGTAAACTTCTAGATTTGTGGAGTTATGAAGAGATATGTATGAGATGAGTTATATCTTCATGGAATGAGCCTAGGAACTCACATCATTCAAGTGTATCTTGGGTTCTAGAAGATCTAGAATGTCTCCCAAGTCTCTTCCAGGGATCTATATAAAGAAGGCAAGTATTGAGAAAGGGGGGGGAGAATCATTTGCAGAGTTATGTTGTCCAATTATAGAGGTATTTTTCCTATTCAAAACAACCAGAATCAGATTGCATAGTTTGATCAAGAAGATGAGGAGAAGAAAGGATCAAGGATCCAAGGAGGATGCATCAATATCTAAGGTATGAATTTGATGTAATTTATTCATGTTAATGAACAAATCATTGGTTCCCCCCCTGAACATGTGTATATTTTCTTTACAAGTGTTTGGATATGGTTTATTTCATTATAGATCAGGTTAGATTGAAGTTAGATCTAGGATTATAATGCCAAGTAGAGAGGTAGAAAGGCATTTTTTGTATTTTGTGTGCATGAAGCAGGTTGTGTAGGTTGAAGTTGGAACTTCAGATCTACATCAGTTGAGATATATGAAGGACATCCGACATTGAAAGGTATGCTATATATACCACTCCTTAGGTTAATTGTGAATCCATTTGCTTGAGTCTACGAAACCCACATAAGTCTAGCCCCACTGTCTGCCTAGGATCAATAGGAAGATCCTAGGGAGATATACTTACCATACTGGTGAGATTTCTCCAATAACAGAACTGGTGACTCCATTGGGGAAGAATATTTGATTCTTCTCTAGTTTATATTTCCCTGCCAAATCACCCTCTGTTTTTTGTTTGTGATTTCATTTGTCTTCTTGTTCCTCCTCGAGAGGTTATCTCTCAGATTTGGTAGATATGAGGTAGATATAAGGTAGATCTAATTGATCTAAAGGAGATTCACTTTTTTTTAAATAAATTTTTCTGTAGTTGTTTCTTGTTGCAGTATATCTATTATGTGATGCGTCACTGGTTGACTAGTCTGTGTCTTGTGATGATCCCTGTAAATTGGGAATATTGTAGAGTTCATAGACTTCTAAGATTAGATATGGGTTGAATGGTCCATGAGGTCTTTGTTGATCTATTATATAAGTGTCTTACCTCTATTTGAGTCTTGTTTTCACATAATTTACCTTCATTTTCTATTTGGAGAGTGATTGTGTGGTTTTTTTGGATTGCTTGGATAGGCTTGTTTGTTGTATGGTGATCCCGTAAAGTTGGGCACTGAACCCAACATATATGAATAGATCTAGTGGTGTGTGATTTGATTGCATTTGGATT
>JZKD02S1960715.1:39794-65630 GCA_000966675.3 Picea glauca
TGACAAGTTTATTAATGAAGATGGATTAAGATTCAAGGCATATGAAAACCCCTCAAAACCCCCATTAATCCCCCTCTCTTGTGGAATCATATCCCCCCATTACTCTAGTCCTTTCCCATCTACAACTGATGGTGTATTTCGTTTTATTATTTTCGATGTAAAATTTTTACATATTACTTCGCTTGGCTCACGACCATTCATAATACTTAAAAATATACAATTTTACATTGGGGATCAAATTTGGGGTGTTACAATCCCCTCCCCCTACAATTTTCACTATCCTTAGTGCACATCACCATACATGTGTACATGTATACATACAAAATTTTACATTAAAATGCGTGATAGTTCCATAGTTTAGTGACTCCAATTCCAACCAAAAATATATCATTCCCATCAACATGAAAAACCCAAGGAAGTGTACCCCCTTATTTGCATCACAGTCCCTTAAGTCTCATAGTTGTGGCTCCAGGAACTCTAGTTGCACCAAAATGGAGTCTTTGTTCGCATATGTACAAATGTACATTTAGATACAATAATTTGCAAAATGTTGTGGGTACTCTTCCCACATGGCCTCTTCATGATTCCACGTGGAATCTTCAGAATCATAGCAAGTCCATTGGACCCTTACCGGACCGATGGCTTGGTTATTGATCACTTTGAATTTCTGGTCCAGTATGCACACCAATTCTACCCAAAATTCCCCTTCATGCTCCACCTGGATCACAATCCAATCAATCACGTGGTTAGGATTAGACACATAATTTTTTAATAAAGACACATGGAACACATTATGAAATATATTGGATATAGGAAATGTAAGCATGTATGCAACTGCGCCTACCTCTCTAGAGATTCAAATGGCCCACAATATCTCACTGCCAACTTTGGGAAACTTCCCAATTTCAATGAACTCCTTTTTGTTTTTACTTTCAAAAACACATGCTCACCAACTCTAAATTCTCTATGTGTTTTGTCCTTGTCTGCATAGATTTTTTTTCCCTATCTTGTGCAGTATTTAAATTCTACTTTCATTTATCATATGTTTGTTATAGCGTTAATATCCACCCTACAGGGCCAGAAGGGAATCCAATAGAAGATGAAAGTTAAAGAACATTTCTTTCTCATGGTTTGGGAGTTTTTTTAGCGTCGTTGTGAGACCTTTAGGAGACATCACACGACGATAGTCGTTGGTAATTTATAGTACAACAAGCGACGATCCCTGTAAACTTCTAGATTTGTGGAGTTATGAAGAGATATGTATGAGATGAGTTATATCTTCATGGAATGAGCCTAGGAACTCACATCATTCAAGTGTATCTTGGGTTCTAGAAGATCTAGAATGTCTCCCAAGTCTCTTCCAGGGATCTATATAAAGAAGGCAAGTATTGAGAAAGGGGGGGGAGAATCATTTGCAGAGTTATGTTGTCCAATTATAGAGGTATTTTTCCTATTCAAAACAACCAGAATCAGATTGCATAGTTTGATCAAGAAGATGAGGAGAAGAAAGGATCAAGGATCCAAGGAGGATGCATCAATATCTAAGGTATGAATTTGATGTAATTTATTCATGTTAATGAACAAATCATTGGTTCCCCCCCTGAACATGTGTATATTTTCTTTACAAGTGTTTGGATATGGTTTATTTCATTATAGATCAGGTTAGATTGAAGTTAGATCTAGGATTATAATGCCAAGTAGAGAGGTAGAAAGGCATTTTTTGTATTTTGTGTGCATGAAGCAGGTTGTGTAGGTTGAAGTTGGAACTTCAGATCTACATCAGTTGAGATATATGAAGGACATCCGACATTGAAAGGTATGCTATATATACCACTCCTTAGGTTAATTGTGAATCCATTTGCTTGAGTCTACGAAACCCACATAAGTCTAGCCCCACTGTCTGCCTAGGATCAATAGGAAGATCCTAGGGAGATATACTTACCATACTGGTGAGATTTCTCCAATAACAGAACTGGTGACTCCATTGGGGAAGAATATTTGATTCTTCTCTAGTTTATATTTCCCTGCCAAATCACCCTCTGTTTTTTGTTTGTGATTTCATTTGTCTTCTTGTTCCTCCTCGAGAGGTTATCTCTCAGATTTGGTAGATATGAGGTAGATATAAGGTAGATCTAATTGATCTAAAGGAGATTCACTTTTTTTTAAATAAATTTTTCTGTAGTTGTTTCTTGTTGCAGTATATCTATTATGTGATGCGTCACTGGTTGACTAGTCTGTGTCTTGTGATGATCCCTGTAAATTGGGAATATTGTAGAGTTCATAGACTTCTAAGATTAGATATGGGTTGAATGGTCCATGAGGTCTTTGTTGATCTATTATATAAGTGTCTTACCTCTATTTGAGTCTTGTTTTCACATAATTTACCTTCATTTTCTATTTGGAGAGTGATTGTGTGGTTTTTTTGGATTGCTTGGATAGGCTTGTTTGTTGTATGGTGATCCCGTAAAGTTGGGCACTGAACCCAACATATATGAATAGATCTAGTGGTGTGTGATTTGATTGCATTTGGATTGTCCATTTGTGATTATTATCCATTGCTAGATCTATCCTTTTAGGTGAGATATTTTTCGAGATATGGGAGTGGGATTTTTAGCATCATTACCAATTTCATATAGCCTTTGGCTTGCTGATTTGTTGGTTTTCCATTTTAGTTTTGTGTTCTTAGACAGATCATGAATATTTTTGCATTATATTTGGAAAAGTTACAAAAAAAAAACATTTGCTTGCTTGTGATATTTTGAAGCATTAGAACAAGAGTTTGCATTACTGAGTTGTTTGGTTTGAGTTCTGAAAATAATTTTGGGTCTGAATTGTGTGAATGGTTATTTGGTGTGTGGGATTACTATTACAAGATTTGAAAGAAAAAAAAAATCTCTTTCACTCCCATAGCTAGAATTCATTGAAGTGAACAAATTGCATTGGCATTATTTGCATTGCTTGGTTGGGTCAAGAGTCATAAACATCATTAAGGCTTCATTCATTTCCCGTTGATGTAAATAACAACCATAAAAATAAATTGCGTAATCTAAAATCAATTAGACATTTTTATTTTCTAGTAAACTGACATTAGACGGGGTTAGGGCCTTGGAATAACATTGGAGAGTGAACTCTCCAAGGCCACACAAATGAAACCTAAGAGAAATTAAAGAGTAATAAATCCATTCTTGCAACCAGTGTGTTGGGAGCCTCCTCTAACATAGGATTTAAGCATGAGTTTGCATTGGGGCAACTAGGGATATTACCCCTCTGCTTGTTTTGGTGTTTGTAGTATCACTTTGATTGCTAAGTATACAGGTGTTTCAATTCTTGCATGACCTTGTGTGAGGTAACTCTTTCAGAGCTTCAAGCTTAGTTACCCTACCCTTACGCGCGGTTGGACCTATGACTATTTTCTCGGTCATTGATTATACGGTGGTAGCCTTAGTGACCTTTCCTAGGTAACTTCTATAACGGGAAAACCCCCCTATGGACTACACTAGGGTTCAACATGTAGGAAGATATAATCATCTAAAAGTATCCTACCTTTTTTAACTACCCCAAATAGACCCCACATTCATGTATGAAATACAAAGTGAAAAGATCCAGTAACTCTACCTTTTACTCTGCGTCCGGTGTCGATCCTTTTGCGTTCAATTGCTCTGCTGACTACAAGCCTCCTCCCAAGGCTGGATTGCATTCACAAACAGATAAACAGAGAACTACAAACATGCATCTCATATATAAATCATGGGTTAGATGTTAGTATAAAACATAAATCAAACATATACATTTGACACATCATATTTTAGTACATAAAACGTATTCCTTTTATTGATATCACAATGTTTACTTACAATGAGATCGACGACTACTCCTTGAACCTGGTCTGGGATCCTCTTAACCAAGCTCCAACTGCGCTTCCACGTATCTTTTTCCTCTCACACTTCTTCTAGGGAAATGGCATAGGCTTATGATGGAGGAAAAAGGAAAGAATGGGAAATTCTGATACAAATCTCACAAGGTGGCTGCAAATTCTTGGGGCAAGGAGGGGATGTGACATGGGTAGAGTTTCAGTATTCTTACGCTTATGTTAGGAATGAGACCCCAAAACCTCCTTTTATATGACAAAAGGATGGTTATTCAGTTGGGTGACGGGCTATAGGCAGTGGGACAGTTGGAAAACTACCCAATAGCCCATAATCTCAACGAATTCCTTGCAAATTTTTAATTTTTGAAAATTTTGTGGGTATATGCGGGCTGTAATGGTGCAACTAGCGTATGTACGCAATCTGTAGTGGTGCAGGGCACGTACATCTTCAAAAACAGGGTTTTTAATAAGTGTAACTTAGTGATGGCTTGGAAAAATTTGCTTGTAAGAGGGCCAAGTTCCAGGTATGCATGTATGGTGCAATTTAGGGTTATAACAGATGCCCCCTAATGTGTGAGGTCAGAAGAGCATCTGATGGCTGAAATACATTAGAAAATCTTCACCAATGTATGGAGTGAGTGAGCCTGGGACCAGAGTTCGGGAGGTGCCATCTGCAAAAATAACAATTGTCTCATTGAGGCAGGCATACCCATGCTCGGGATGAAATAAATCATGTCTGCCAATCAAATACACTGTAGATCCATGTCATATAACTATATAAAGTGTATCCGCGAGCAATACACAACAGATCTACATCTCAAAATCAAAGATATACATGTATAGTATGCATCTTCAAGAAGCCAATGACGCCTGATGGCTGGAGATGAGGCCTTCAGAGCTCGAGAAACAACTTCAAGATATTCAAAACTCGGGTAGGAGTGTAATGTGAGCGTACAATTTCACTAGCCAGAGGTCTTCGACATCTCGTTGGGGAACATACAAGAGGATCTCGATGATTAGGCAGAGAACTTCATTGATTTTGAACAAGGATTTGATTGGACTTTTGGGATGGCTGGGCATGAGGTCAAGAGACAAAATGAAAAAAGTCCGACTCAGGTTGGGTAAAACTTCCCCTAGAAAATAGCACGACAGATGATCAGACTCAAGTAGCATGACATTGACATAAGTTCATGATGTAGGAGGCAACACAAACTCGCCATGTGTTTGGAAGAATAACCAAACGGAGGAGGACACAACTCTATGTAGTGAGAGCAACTTCCTAAGGTCATATTAAATCCCAAATCTTGACGACAAACGAAAGGATGTGCTTTTTCCAAGGGCGACTCATTGTGCTGCCATAAAAATAAAATGAATTTCCCGTCCTCTTTTTAGGGTATATTTGATTTTTTTCTCTTTTTCAATATTTTTGAAGAGATTGAAAAAGAATAAAAGAATGCTACGTTACAAAGGAGGAATGAGTGTTGTAAGCATACTAGGTCCAGGCATAAGGAAAACACTAAGTCTCATAGCAAGGAGACATATGCAGAAAAAGGGCACTCGGGAAAATTCCTCCATGGGTCAAGGTGTCAGGTTGCAGAGGAAAAGTGCTACAAGGCTTGCATATAAGGCATGCTTCAAAGGTTCAGTTGAGAGAAACATGGAGCCGACATTAGGCCAAAGACACAGAGACACAACTGTGATCAGCAGGACATGATGAAACCCCCTTCAATGTATTTTTCACGAGCCTAGAGAAGGTAAGCTCGATAGTTTTTTCATGTTTTAGAGAGTCTGAAAAAACGTAAAAGAAGACTCCACTAGGGTACCTTTTTCAAAAATAGTCTAGTCGATTCAGAAAAGGGGTAAACTAGCATCGAAAAGACATCTATTCAAAACTGTTTTAATGAGTGTGACACATACAAGATCACTCGACAATCTTTTCAATTTTAAGGAGTCTGAAAAGAGATTAACTATGGACTCGCAGCCTTTTTCTAGATTTAGTCTGCTTAGCCCAAAAAGGTATAAAATCTACTTAGGAGAACTCTCCCGGTGAGACAAATCTCCCGAGGTGTACCTTTTTCCTCCTTAATCTACAGGCCGAAAAAAGGGGTAAAATCATGCTAGTAGATGTTTTTCTGAACCAATTTAACGAGTGTGAAAGAACAAGGTCACTCGACGATATTTTCAATTTTAAGAATTCTGAAAAGAGCTCAACTATGGACTCCATAGGGGATGTTCTTCTGGACCAGTTTAACAAATGTGAAAGAACAAGGTCACTTGGCGATCTTTTCAATTTTAGGGAGTCTGAAAAGAGCTTAACTATGGACTTCGTAGGGGATGTTCTTCTGGACCAGTTTAACGAGTGTGAAGGAACGAGGTCACTCGACAATCTTTTCAATTTTAGGGAGTCTGAAAAGAGCTTAACTATGGACTCCGTGGGGGTTACTTTTTCGTAAATTTAGTCCCTCATGCCCAAAAAAGGGTTAAAATTATACCTGAGAATAATCTTCTAGCGAACCAAAGTTCCTAGAGTATACCTTTGTTCGTAAAATTGACCATCCAAACCGAAAAAGGGGTAAACTACCGCCGGACATACGTGCCTTCAAATTTTAATTTGGCGAGCATGAAGGAAAACAAGATCGATCGACAATATTTTCATATTTAGAGAGTCTGAAAAGGGATTAAAGAAGACTCAAGGGGGCTACGTCTCATGCATGAAACTGGTTCAGGTAGAGCCCACTCCTAGGCTCAGACCAAGAGTCTCTTCAATAGTCAACTTGGAAAGTCTCCCAAAAGGGAAGAAAACACAAACCATAGTGTAAGTCCTCCCACGGTATAGAAACTGTAGTCATGGCTTCAAGGATAGCCTCATCTGAAGGTAATTCAAAATTTGAGAAATCATGCAAACGAGGGTCAACAGTCCCAAAGGGTGAAGTAAACTGACCATATTCCATATGATGATGGAGGCTCTGGCCAAGACTGACATAGTCTATCAGTGAAGAATCACAAGCATGAGGGCTTGAGGATCCACAAACAATGAGATCAGATTCAGAAGGAGACTCAAGATCACTTGGAACAAGAGGGGGAAGTAAGGGCTCCCATGCCCCCATTGGATAAACCAATTGATCAATTGTTGAGACCAAGTCTCGAGAAGGAAAAAATTATTACACAGGTTTCTTCTTAGAAGCAATTGGACACCGAGGATAAGACGCTACATAATTAAATCGTGGCGGGGTAGAGTCTACACAAACACTAGGAACATATAAAGGGGTATCTTGAAATAACATCGAATTAGGATGGTGATTATCAGATGCCAGCTGGTCAATAATGACAATGCTTCCATTATGAGGGAAATGCATCACCCAGAAGAGAGTAGACACCACAACGTTCATAGCATATACATAATCGCGCCCGAGAAGCATATTGAAATCTAACGGGCCTTGCACCACTATAACATCAACAAGGGTAGTCTTCCCACCTAACAAGATAGGCGACTGAGGAAGAACCCCCAAACATTCACTGGGACGTCTATCAAAATCCAACAACTCGTTCGAAGCAAACACAAGATCGGGAGATCCCAAGACTTTCCAAATCGAGGAGGATAAAATACTTGTAGAGGCTCCTTCATCCACAATACATTGATAAATGTTTGTTGAATTAGATTCAACCCTTATTTGAAAGGGTGCGGAAGAAGGAAGATGAGGCTCAACAAGGTCATTCCAATCAAAGGAAACCATTCTAGGGCTTGGAGGGGGTGTGCTCAAAGAAAGCGGAATGCCCCCTTGTTCTAAAAGTACTGAACTGGAAATTCTAAAAACATAGTCGGTAGACACATCACTCCCAAGGGAAGAGTGGGATCAGCCGAAGATTGCATCGACGTGACCACTTTGGTAGATTTGACACTCTCTAAGAGAAGAGTGGAATCAGTCGAAGACTGCATCGGCGTGACCACTTTCTCAACCATTGGTTGAATAGGCTGCGAGACAACATGGTCTACAGGCACATCACCCCCCAAAAGAGGAGTAGGATCAGCCGAAGACTGTATCGGCATGAACAATTCATCAACCAAAGGCTGAATGGACCGTGAGGAAACCTCAGAAGACTCATAATCAGAAGAGCTTGAAGACATGGACCACAATATTTGTACCTCTTGAATTCCAGGGCACAAATGAGTAAGGTGATCTCCCTTTCAAAGCTTACAAGGGAACTTAGGCTTACATCCTATCCGTCTAGGTTTCTCAATAGAATCAATGCCCCCAGCATGACTAGCAGTAGCTGGTTTCATATCTCCAATATAAATTATAGAGGTTGGTGATGGGTCAATAACATGATTCACAGAGGCTACAGACCTATTTCCAGTATGACTAGTAATGACTGGACTTTCCCCCCCAACATAACTTGCAGAGGCTGGGTGCTTTCCCCTAGCATGACTTGCAGAGGCTGGGTGCTAGTCTTCAGCATGACTTGCAGAGGTTGACGACCTATCTCCAACATTACTCATAGAGGTTGGTGATTTCTTCTTCCTATTCTTCCTCTTTCTATTTCATTTAGACTTCTGGTTACTAGTAGCTGTACTTTCACCAGAGGTCAGAGAAGGAGGAGGAGAAGACTTCGTTGATAAAGGAACATCAACATGATTCCCATGACATAAAGTTCTTAAATGAAAATCTTCAAGAGCATTTGGGACATTTGGAATGGTACCCAACCAAACCAGTAATCCCACATTCAACCCAAGAATGTACAAAGTGGCCATCAAATGGACACCAACATGTTCGATGAAAGGAAAAGAAAAAGAATCCCCTTGCGAAGGGGTTCCTTGGTTGGTATCGTCAATAACTTTTTCCATGAATATCATATGCATAAGTTCTCCCCTTGCGGGATTGTTCAAGTCTGTAACATCCCACACACTGACTCTGGCGAACCAGTGTTATCAAAACAACACTTATAAAGAGGCAAATCCATGTTTCTAAGCGGAAGACCGAAAAGTCCTTACGACCAACGGAGTGGGTGGTCTACCACCTTAGGTCAGAGACCCAAATAAATGAATGACTAACTCACTATGGAAAACTAGGGAGCACAGAGCACACACTAAAAGTTCCTAAAGGAAAATCAAGCAGACCACTATCTAGTAGGAAGAATAGTTACGCCAACCAACACTAGAGCAACTTACCAGTGCAAGTGAAACTCGAACACGGAAGCACCCTTCGGGTATACTCTGCAAAGCGTGGCCCGACGTATGCTCTAGATACCACGATATACCCCCGTAGTCACCTATGTAAGTCCTTAAAATAAAGGCAACTAATTTGTCAGCTCGCGAATAGTCACTAGGTGGGTACATTCGATAGTCGGGTGGACCGCAATGAGCAGAGTAACAAAGCCCAAAAGATATCGAGGGTATCAAAAGCAAGTGGTCTGGAAGACAACTGAGGATCCTGAATAGATTTGGGGTCCTTGAAGCTCCGTAGGCAAATGCAACCAATAATATCCCATGAAAAGTCCTCAATATGTGTTCCCCACTATGCTTGGTCCAGCTTTGGAGGGGTTATCTCTGCTACCTTTCTGCACGCGACCTCGTGTTTAGCCCCTGTATTAAAGGGGGGTCCCAGATAAATTTCACGTTTATTGGACTTTTTACACTCCCTAGCTCAAACTCTAATGTTTATTTGTAAGCCTTGAGGAGTTTCCTCTCCAACCTAATTCAAGGCTCTAGCCTAAACTAGTTGATTGACCCTACAAACATAAAGTGTAGTTAATTTTAATTAGCATTCATTTTACTGGCTTGATTTACTCAAAAAGGGTGCGGTAGTGCAACTGATCTTGTTAAGGCTCTTACAAAAAATGAAACTTATAAGAACATCGACAAAGAAGGATTATATTTCTTATTTTCTTTTGAAATGTTTTCAATATGTGAAGAAAACTCAACACTATGCTAATTTATTTTTCTCTCTCTTTTTTTTTAAATGCTTCAAACAAGAAACTTGAAATAAATTCTTTTTCTTTTTCTTTAAAGAAAGAAAAAGGAGAAAAATTGAAAAACAAGACAAGACCGAAATTGACCCCTAGCCCACTACGGATCACAGGGAGTCACTGAAGACACCTAACAGGCCGATCAACAAAACTCAAAGACTTGTCTAAAATATTTTCGAACTAAACACAAGAAATCTTTGAAAAGATAATCAAACTAACATCAAGCCCAGGCTTTGACTGTAAAAACAGAGACATTGCACTTAATCAAGAAACCCTGAGAAATGAAACTTCAATCAGGGAAGAGTTTGACTGCCTCTTCTTAAATAAAATATTTCTTGACATAGGCACATTATGAATACTTAAGTAGCCTGTATATGTATGCGGGCTATCTAAAAATAGGGTGCGTATGTACGCGTGCTGACCCACAACATGCCATCTCTGTAACTTCTCAAAAAAAGAAAACAAACAGGTAGATTGACAGGGCAGGGAGAATTGGTATGACACCAACAGGTGACCATAATCCCTTAAAGACTCAACATACTCACAAAGAAACTTGAAAAGGTAAAAACCAATCAAACACCCAAATAATCCCCTAAAACCCTAGAGGTTTCCCCAATATGGTCACCAGTTCTACTATAGCGGGAAAACCCCCCTATGGACTATAGTAGGGTTCAACATGTAGGCATATCTAACCGTCTAAAAGTCTCTTACCTTTTATAACTGCCCCAAATAGACCCCACATTCATGCATGAAATACAAAGTGAAAAGATCCGGTAACTCTACCTTTTACTCCACGTCCAGTGTCGATCCTTTCACATTCGATTTCTGTACTGACTACAAGCGTCCTCCCAAGGCTGGACTACATTCACAAACATATAAACAAAGAACTACAAACATGCATCTCATATATAAATCATGGGTTATATGTCAGTATAAAACATAAATCAAACATAGACATTTGACACATCATATTTCGGGACAAAAAAAGTATTCCTTTTATTGATATCACAATGTTTACTTACAATAAGATCGATGACTGCTCCTCGAACTTGGTTCAGGATCCTCGTCACCAAGCTCCGTCTGTGCTTCCACATATATTTTTCCTCTCACACTTCTTCTAGGGAAATGACATAGGCTTATGATGGAGGAAAAAGGAAAGAATGGGGAATTCTGATACAAATCTCACAAGGTGGCTGCAAATTCTTGGGGCAAGGAGGGGATGTGAAATGGGAAAAGTTTCACTGTTCTTATTCTTATGTTAGGAATGAGACCCCAAAACCTCCTTTTATATGACAAAAGGATGGTTATTTGGTTGGGTGACGGGCTATAGGCGGTGGGACAATTGGAAAACTACCCAATAGCCCGTAATCTCAACGAATTCCTTGCAACTTTTTAATTTTTGCAACTTTTGTGGGTATATGCGGGATGTAATGGTGCAACTAGTGTTTGTATGTGAGATGTAGTGGTGCAGGGCATGTACATCTTCAAAAATAGGGTTTTTAAGAAGAGCAACTCAGTGATGGCTTGGAAAAATTTGCATGTAAGAGGGCCAAGTTCCAGTAATGCATGTATGGTGCAATTTAGGGTTATAACATAAACCAACATAAGTGACTGCAGGTGGGATGTGCCTGTAGTACCTGGGGTAGACATTAATTATCAACTCAGTTCCTTTGGAGGGTGCTTGCACTGATTAACGTTGTTTTAGGTATATCATCTTAAATACTCCTCATACCTTTGCTATAAAATCTTGTGGGGACTTCATCTCCTCCAAAGGGTTGTTTTTCAGAATCCTCCCTAAGCCAATGGTTTTCTTGTTGTTATCCTAGATTCGTTAGGGGTGTTCTCTTTGATTTTGAGTCTAGATCGACCTTAGGTTGAGTTGTGTTTTATTTACACCTATTATTTTCACCGTGGATGAATTACTACATCAGTCTCGTTGACTATGAGGAATAACACCAATCATGGAGGAACAAACATTTATTAAGTGGTGCGATATATGTGACTGAGAATTTGAAGGGTCTTATCTTTGGTTTGAGGATACTGGTTTGGTTGAAGTGGAAGCAGTTGAAGAAATTCCTCCACCAAAATTTAACCCTCCATTAACTGATCTTGAAGCACCTCTACTTGTCCAGGTTAGGGATATTTTTAGTGAGCCTTTTTATTTTTTTATCAATCTTCCCATCATGTCAGGACCAGGTGTTTCATCCAGTGTAGCTGAGCCTTCAAGGCCATATACAAGTAGAATTGGGAGCATCCCCATGATTTCCACATTACCATCCCTTAGCTCCATTGGACCTACACTTCCCATGCCTTTTTCTATAGGTCCCTTGATTTGGGGAACCCCAACTGTGTCTTCATTCCCATCTGTTAGTATACCCAGTGTTATTATGCCCATGCCTTCTATTATGATTCCCACTTATGGATCCTTTTCCGGTGGGGGCCCGAGCCTTGGTTTCAACATAGGAGGTGGAACTCCTTCTACCTCCACCATTCCTATGAGAATCCCAATATTAATACATGCAGGTGGATCTTTTGGGTGGAAATTTCCTAGTGGTTTTGGGGCCATCTCTAGTCAGGCTAGGAGAAATAATATGTCAGGAGGTTTCAACTTCCCATGGGTTGTTAGGAAGTTTATACTTCAACGCTGAACCTAATAGAAGAGAGGAAGAAATATTTAAGCTATAAATCAAATAACAAAGAAAACACACAACACAAAGATATTTTACCTTGGAAACCCAAACGGGAAAACCAACATTCATTGATCATATTTCTCTCTTGTTGTCTTATTGATTCATAATAAAAGGTTGCATGCCTAACCTGGGTCCAAATCTAAGACACAATCGACATCATACCTTCTTTATTTACATGAGAATAACCTTGTATCCAATTCAATTTACATCTACATGACCAACAACCTCTAAAATGATTGATCTAAAGGTTCACTTATATAGCATTACAATACACCTTATTTATAGGATTTACTTTAGGAAAAAACCTAAATAAAGGTGCCAAAAAATGGTTACAGATCCATGCAGATCATTAGATACAAATCCCGTGAAACTCAAGATTCTATTATAGTCGATTACCAAATTAGATTACCAGTCAACTATTAGTCGACCTTCATTCAGTCTTTAGTTGATTGCAATGCGATCGCCTACCTACCTATTTTCGGTTGACCTCTTCAATTTGTTGTCGATTAATTTGACTCCAACTTTTCCCGTCGATGCACCTCGACCTTCAAATCTC
Organism: Picea glauca; assembly: GCA_000966675.3. NCBI lineage: Eukaryota > Viridiplantae > Streptophyta > Pinopsida > Pinales > Pinaceae > Picea > Picea glauca. The sequence continues at coordinate 52,873 of JZKD02S1960715.1, forward strand.
ACTGCAAAGAATATAACAACCCAATATTTCTCCCTCTTTTTGTCTTCTTTGTTGAACGAGGAGTTTCTTGAACTTTTGTTTACAAACCTAGGGAAGCAATGCCCATTTCCTCTCTGCACCAAGAGAACTTCACAACACTCATAGACTTGGTTAAAAAGTCTGCTATGTTTTCCAACATGTCTACTTTATCCAACAACACCTTGTTTCTTTCCACCGTGTCTCTCATGAAAGAGTATTGTACATCAATATGCTTAGTCTTCAAATGATAAGCTGGGTTATTTGCTAGAAATATTGTGCTTTGACTGTTGCAATTTATCTTCATAGCACTCTGTTGAAACCCAATCCCTAAACATAGTCATTGCAGATATACTGCTTCTTTGCTTCCATGGGTGGCTACCATGTATTCAAATTTTGTTGTTGACAAGGCTATGACCACATGTCGCTTACTCATCCAACTGATTTCTCCACCAAACATCTTGAACACATATCCACTGGTCGAACTTCGTCGATCCATATATCCAACCTAGTCAGTGTTGACAAAGCCATGTACATTTACTTCACTCTCACCTCTAGGTTTTCCTTGATAGCATATAACATAGTATTTTGTGCCACAAAAATACTTGAACACTCTCTAGACAACTATTCAATGGTCCTTTCCAGGCATTTAAATGTACCTTCTCAACACTCCCATTGCATGGGGAATTTATGGTCGAGTGCATAACATTGCATACATTAGACTACCAAAATCACTTACATAGGGATCACATGTCGTATCCTCTATTTCTTCATGTGTCTTTTGACAATGTTCAATAGTTAGCCTTGCTCCCACAAGAATTGGCACCTTTATAGGTTTGCAATCCTGCATGTTGAAATGTTTCAAAACTGTTTCAATATACTTATTTTGATTCAAACAAAGATTCCTAGCTTCTCCACCTCTCTTGATCTCCATTCCTAGAGTGAATTTCGCTGCACCAAGATCCTTCATGTCAAACTTGGAGGATAATTTCTTCTTCACCTCCTTTATTGCATCCATATTGTTTTCGATCAACAACATGTTGTCGACATACAATGCTACATATATGAAACACCCACCTTATTCCTTGGAATATATGCGGTGATCGAATTTGCTTTTCACAAATCCCAAAGTAAGGATGCATGTGTCTAAATTTTGATACCACATCCTTGGTGATTTCTTTAGACCATAAAGGAATATTTTCAACTTGCACACTAGCACTTTCTTTCCCTTCACTACAAATCCTTCAGGCTGCTTCATGTAGATTTCTTCTTCCAAGTTCCCATGTAGGAACATTGTCTTCACATCCATCTATTCTATTTCCATATCAAATGAAACAACCAAAGACATTAGTACTCTAATGGAAGTTAATTTTGCAATAGGGGAAAAAATCTCACTGAAGTCGACTCCTTTGACTTGGGAATATCCTTTCACTACCATTCGAGAATTAAATTTATTGACTTGACCTGTTGTGTTCATCTTCTTCTTGAATACCCACTTACTACCGATGAGATTTCTTCCACTAGGTAATTCAACTTAATCCCATGTCTCATTCTTGTGCAAGGATTCCATTTTTTCGACCATGACATCCTTCCATAGTTTCCGCTCTACCAATTCAATTCCCCCCCTGACTGACTTAGGATCCTCATCAGTGGAAGTTAACACGAATGTGGAATAAAATTAGGGTAGACTATACCTTTCAATTGGTATTATTTCTCGCTCAAACCTTCTGAAAATCAGGGTCGGTTGTCATATTCTTCTCATTCATCAGTTAAAACCTCTCCTTATCAGGATTATTCTTTGTTTGAACCATCACTTCAGACTCAAACTTCCTTTCAACTTCTCTAAAGACCACATATGGATAGTACACTCTTTTCCTTGATGTAGGATCCCAGAGCTTATATCCTTTCATTCCTTCTTTGTATCTAATGAAAATACACTTGAATACCTTCTTGTCTAGCTTGCTCCTCTTTTCCTTGGGAACATGCATAGATGCATCACAACCAAATACTTTGAGATGTGAAACCGAAGGATTCTTACCATACCATAATTCATGTGGAGTTGTGTTGAGTAGTGCCAATGAAGGAGACATATTCACCAGATATTTTGCAGTGTCGACTACCTCTGCCCAGAATTCTTGTGCGAGCTGAGCACCACTGAGCATGCTCCTTGCCTTGTCCATCAACACTATGTTCATTCTCTCGACTACTAGATTTTTCTGTGGGGTATATGGTATGGTATTTTTTCATGCTATCCCGCATTGCTTACAGATCTGCTCAAAATACTTTCCACATAATTCACCACCATTGTTAGTTCTCAACACCTTAATCTTCTTATCTTTATGGTTTTCCACAAGAGACTTAAACCTTTTGAATTTTTTGAAAACCTTTGATTTGTTCCTCAGGAAATATATCCATGTCTTCCTAGAAAAATCATCTATGTAGGAGACATAATATAGGTATCCACCAAGTGAAGGCATTGAAATATGGCCAAGCACATCACTATGAACCAATTCTAGAATCCTTTTCCCCCTTATTGCTCCAGATGGAAATCTCACTCGACTTTGTTTCCCATATATACAATGTTCAAAAAAGTAGACTTCTAAATTACATTTAGGAAAATCTTCGACCATACCTTTATTATGCATAGCTCGAAGTTGTTTTTCTCCAATGTGTCCCAGCTTCTCGTGCCATAGCATGGTCGGTTCAACTTAATGAAGACTTGTTAAGTTGGTTTGAATTGACTCAGCTCGATTCAAGTTGAGTTGAGTCGACTTCAGAAACATCGATGCTTTTTCATCGAGTCAAGTCAACATTCCCTAATGACTTGTATAGGGTTCCAATCCAAACTCCTTTCTTTAAGACCATTTCACCTCTGACCATATTGCACACATCCTTCTGAAATAGAGTATGCACTCCTGCATCACTCATATTGCTGAAAGATATTGGGTTTTTGGCCAAAACTGGAATATGTAGCACACCTGGGGGAGTTCTACTCCTCCCATCCTATAGTATTAGTCATAATATTCCCCATCTGATAATTTTGGTTGTCGAGTCGTCCCCCAAGAACACATCTCCTCCTTCATACCATTCATATTCACATAACCATTTTCTATGTGTTTTCATATGATAGGATTCTCTTGAGTCGATGAACCAAACATATTGATCTGATTGTGTACTATTCGATACCAGGTACACATCGCCTTCTTTATCTGGAGTTATCTTTATCTTAGTCGACTGATTCTCATTGAATCCTATACCGAATTCCATTGCCTTTGACTTGTAGTCCCTTTCTAGTGACCAACTTTACTGCATTTACAAAATATTCTCATTGACTGAACGTGGGACTCAGATCTACCCTTCGACTTAGAATTTCTATCAGAGAATTATCCTTTGTCTCTGTCAACCAACTACCCTCTCACCATTAATGCATCTTTGGTCGATCCTTCCATGTTCTTCCTTCTCATTTCTTCTGATATTAGAGATGAAACCATGTCTTCTAGATATAATGTGGTTGAATTATTCCCTATAACCACGACTAAGGTATCCCAAGAGTCTGGAAAAGAACATAACATGATAATACATTTCTCCTCCTCAGTGATTTTAATATCCACATAAGATAAATGGATTATTATGGTATTAAATGCATTTAAATTCTCAGTTGCCGAACTACCCTCACTCATCCTCAGTAGATACAATTTCTTTCTAAGGAACAACTTATTTACCATGGATTTCAACTGGTACAAGCTTCCCAACTTGTCCCACAGTTTCTAGGCTGAATCTTCACCCGAGACATTTAGTAGTATTGAATTTTCAAGACAAAGTTGAATCATACTCCTTGCCCTTCTCTCAAGTTTCTCTCCCATTCTTCCCTCAACATACTTTCCGAAATGGTACGTGGATAGACTACTGCCCATTGTTCTCGATCTACAAGGAGATCTTTAGTTTTAAGCTTCTAAAGCTGAAAATTTTGGCCATTGAATTTTTTATCTCTATTCTCAAGCTACTTGCCATTCTTTAAGCACAAATTTAAATATTTCTCACTTACAAGTCTTACTGGAGCTAGGGTTTAGCCCATATACAAGGTTGTTAAACCAAGATCTGATACCACATGTTAGGAAATTTATACTTCCACACTAAACCTAACAGAAGAGAGAAAGACAGATTTAAGCTATAAATCAAATGACAAAGAAAACACACAATACACATACATTTTACCTTAGAAACCCAAATGGGAAAACCAACATTCCTTGAGAATATTTCTCTCTTGTTGTCTTATTCATTCATAATAAAAGGTTACATGCCTAACCTGGGTCCACACCTAAGACACAATCAACATCATACCTTCTTGTTTTACACAAGAGTAACTCTATAGCCAATTCTACTTACATATACATGACCAACAACCTCTAAAATTATTGATCTAAAGGTTCACTATTGCAACGTTACAACACGCCTTATTTATATAGGCTTTACTTTAGAAAAAACCCTAAAAAAATGTGCCCAAAAATGGTTGGTCATTGGCTGCAAATCCCACAAATATTAGGATTATTTTACAGTCGATTACCAAGTTGGATTACTAGTTGATTACCAGTCAACCTTTACTCGATGTTCATTCGGTTTCCACACAACCGCTTGTCGACCTCTTCGACTAGCTGTTGATTACTTCGACTTTGAATTTTCCCATCGATCCACCTCAACCTTCAACTTTCATTGCAAAGAATATAACAACCCAACATTCTCCCACTTGTTGTCTTCATTACTGAACCAGGAGTTTCCTGAACTTTTGTTCACAGAACCAAGGCAATAATGCCCATTGCCTCTTTGCACCAAGAGAAATTCACAACACTCATAGACTTGGTCAAAGAGTTTTCCATGTTTTACAATGTGTCTACTTTCTCCTACCACATGTTATGAAATTTATACTTCCATGATAAACCTAACAAAAGAGAGGAAGAAATATTTAATCTATAAATCAAATGACAAAGAAAACACACAGAACATAGATATTTTACCCTAGAAACCCAAATGAGAAAACCAACATTCCTTGAGCTTCTTGCTCTCTTGTTGTCTTATTCATTCATAATAAAAGGTTACATGCCTAACCCGGGTCCACACCTAAGGCACAATCGACATCATACCTTCTTTCTTTACACACGAATAACCCTGTAGCCAATTTGACTTACATCTACATGAACAACAAACTCTAAAACAATTGATCTAAAGATTCAATTTTACAACACTACAACACACCTTATTTATAGGATTTAATTTAGGAAAAAACCTAAATAAAGGTTCCCAAAAATGGTTACATATCCACATAGATCATTGGATACAAATCCCGTGAATTTCAAGATTCTATTACAGTCGATTACCAAGTTGGATTACCAGTCGACCTTCATTTAGTCTTCATTTGGTTTCCACACGATCAATTGATGACCTCTTATTGGTTGAAATCTTTGACTTGCTATCAATTAATTGAAATTCAACTTTTTCTATCGATACACCTCGGCCTTCAACTTTCATTGCAAAGAATATAACGACCCAACATGGGTTAGCACACCTTTCCCCAGGGGAAAACCCCTTGGGGGTAACTTTTCAAATTGGGGAAGCTTTCCCTTTATCAATACCTTAGGTTACAGGGGGATTCTTCCCTAGGCCTAATTTTGGGAACATTTTTCTTGGAGGATTTACATTTATCCTTGTGAGCAATCCCCGTAGGGGCACCTCTGGTCCATGCAATAATCATGCTCTTGGAAGTGCCACTGTCCCTGGGGGTACTCACTCTTTGGGAACACCTCAATAGCCTTATGGTAGTACAAATGTAGGGGGACCACAAGATTCATCTACGACAATGGAGACTTCATCTCCCTCAGAGTATTCATTTTCTCACACACCGTTGCCCTTCCTCGCAACATTAGACTTACCTGATCTATAAAAATTGAAAAATGACTCTATTTCCCACAACCCTTCATAGTCGGCTATGCTTGGGAAGCTACCTTTAGACATACCAAAATTCAATGGAAATCCAGGAGAAGAACCCTCCACACACATCATGATGTATTAGTTATGGTTCTCATCCAATTCCTTGATGGATGATAGTGTGAGGCTGTGTCTTTTCTAGTGATCTCTGACCAAAGCTGCCACTAAATGGTTCCTTTAAAATCTTCAATGACTTGGAAATGCCATTCCTTATGCATTACTAGTTACACATTAGGTATGAAATAGGAACATAGCTGTTGAATTCACTGCGTCGGGATACTGCCACTCACATTTCCTATCATATTCATGAGTGGTGACAGAGGCATATAATGATCAAGACCCAAATATCGGATAAGATCTTGATGGAGTGGTTCACCAAATCCCTCCTTCCAACCATTTACAAGGATGTATCTATGGCTAGGATGAATACCAAGGAGCAAGCCATTATGTACACCCAACATTTGGACTTGACTTACTCTCAATTGGGTACCCTTTATGACATTATCCCCCCATGCTCCTAAGCTCTTTAGTTTGAGAAGCCATCATTTGACACAATTATTTTTTCCCCAAAGGGCATTCTTCGAAGAACGACACATAATCCAAACACACAGGCTGTCCACAACTATAGTATTGTGGAAAACTTGGCCGATGCACCTTGAGCCATGCCCTCCTTAGAAGTCCTCCAGAGCTGCCCAACATAGTGAAAATCCTTGTTATCTACTATAGGTAAGGTGTTGATCCCTCAAAGTTGAGTTTGATGACCTTTTATTCTGATCAGGTTACTCATATGATCTCCCATCAGGTTGCCTTTCAGACCAGAGTGAGAATGATGGGGAAAAACATCTTCCAAACCATGGTTGATGAAGGAGCCTTTACTTGCATCATGTCTATTTCTTGTTGGAAGGCCATTGGATTTCCTTAGCTCGACACATCTACAACATTGTTGAAAGTGTTCGATGGACACATGTTCCAAACTCATGGAATAATCATTGCCTTACCCATCGAGTTAGGTGGTAATACTGTCTCTGTTGTCGTGGAGATCGTCGATGCACCTCTTGAGTACAATTTTCCACTCATGTGTACTTTGATCTACCAGATTACTGCAGTTGTCTTGTCGGTATTTAGGTTCTTACACTTTCCTCATCAAGGGAAGATAGTGATGATCAACAACTTGCATTCTACACCCCAAACCTTGGATACAATGTGGGGTATAGTATACCCTTTATCGGTGATACACAACAATCTTATATGCATGTTGGTGCGGGGATGTTCAAATATCCTTCACTCATGGGTATTAATTTTTCCCTACCTCGAACATCTCCTACTATGAACATTTCTCCTATCAACATGATTTCATCAGTTACTAGTGGATCCCTTGGCTCTGTTGTTCCTTGGGTGGTACCTCATTCCAAGGATGTCAAATCATATGGAGCATCCATTCCACCCACCATGGTTGAGATTGTCGATCCGAAAATACCACCAACATCAACTGATAATGGGAAACACCTCCATCCTTATATGAAGTGTGAACAACCTACTCCACTTGAACGAGTTGTTGACCCTCTACATTCACATGATTTCCTAGATACTAAGTTACCTTCAAAAGAAGCTATCCTAGAAGCCATGGATTCCGTAGAAAAGCCAAAGGATAAGGTAACACATCAATCATGTTTTCATAATTTGGAATCGACAAGAGTTAGCATGATCAATTTCAATCTGGTACTGAGGGCATTTGCTGGGGTATCTAATAGACCTCCCAGTCTTGACCCTTTTCCACCTTGGTTATATTTTTTCAGAACTAGCCAACAAATTTTTTACTTCCCATTACACTGAATATTCATGTTTCATACTTCTTTCAGGTCTTAATGGAGCCCATCAAGGAGATACCCTAGCTCACGAAACCACTCATGATGAGTATATTCTATCACAAAGATTAATTTCTATGTGGCATGTCCTCGACATGGTGTGCCTTATGATGCCAACAATGCCTCATAAGTTCATAGGTGACGATAAATATCCTTGTCCCAAGCCTAGAAATGGGCTCTATTTTGCGTAAAGCATCAATATGCATAGTGTATATAGGTGTGTGGTGTGAATGAATTATTTTTTGCATATATCATATCCAAAAAATCCAAAAGTATTTCCTTTTGAGATTTCACTATGCATTTTGACCCACATAATCTAGTTTACATGTGTTGACATGATTACGGGGATTTTTTTTTATGGAAATGGAGACTTCCACCGAAATTTAGGTATGTGCTTTTAAGCCTAACATATAGGGATAATGTTTTCCCTGCATCCAAAATTTGCATTAGTAGCCATCCATTTTGACGTCACTATACATTAGGTTCGATCCCGTCTCATTGCAACATTAGCCGCTCAGTTTGCACATCATAATTTGTTCGGTAGTTCTTACCCTTCATGGGAACTCTAGTTAGCACCCATATTGCCATTCAATTCCCATGCTAATATTCCTTGTAGGCTCAGGAACGCTCCTATAGTCTTGCCATGACTTGACATTGAGACTCATTTCCCTCTCTTCCTCTATCTTTTGGCCATATCCCAAGGGGGTTACAATATTTTTATTACTTAATGGTCTCCTATGCATTTTTTTCTTACATCATACCTCCCACTGATGTGTTGTTGTTTTCCCATATCCTACTTACCGCTATTGCAGTAACCTTTGACCATCTGCCTCTTGCATTATTTGGCCTCTGTTTTGCATCCACCTACCCATGGAGAGAACAAATGGTAAGAGTATATCTCACTTGCCATTACCATTTGCATTCATCTTTCTTAGGTCAGTTACATGTGCTTGGAACATAGGTGCATTCTATTAAGCCAATCATTCTCTCTATATGAGTATACTTTTATCTTTTTTTTGGACTTGTAAAATGACACGAAAAATATACTATCGAGTACACTTTCCTCTCTTTTTGGATTTGTAAAGGACATGAAAAATATGCATACCGAGGATACTTGCATCCTTATTTTGTGCTCGTTAAACCACGAAGAAGAAAAAAAACACAAAAAGTAAAAAAAGGGGGGGGGGTTATTACCATTGGTCTATTCATGAAATGGCAACATCAGACGAGTCACCCTTGAACATGACACTTATTTGAGTCCTTGTCATATAGTTTGGTTTTAGCTTTCCTAGGAGTCGTTCTAGTAATATTATTCAGAGATATTCCTCCAGATGGTTACTTTTGTAGTCATCATGGAGAGTGCTTCATTGGATCCTGTATTGTTGCACTATATTCATCCAACTCTTGTGTTTCAATACCAAGTTACCATTGTATTATGCTATATGTTCAAGGGAAATTTAATCTTGAATCGACTGTTTATTGTTTGGTTTACTTTTCAAGTTAGCCATCCCTGTGTCAGTTGTACTTAGTGATACTCTCTCTTCACATCATATCTCGATGTATGTTTCATGTTGATTGACAGGGGATACATTAGGGAACTCCTTCGAATTATATCTTCCTATTGAATTCAACACATTATCTAGGAGAGGGATCTAGAAACTAGCTAGTACCTTGGAGCTTGTAGTCCTTAGTGACTGGCCTCCTCGTGATCGACAATGGGTTTACATCATTGAATCCTCATCGATTGATTCTACGAGTGTTCAACATCAGATCCTCTATTCACACTTGTTAGATTGTAATAGGTACCTTTGGGTCCATCTTCATCATCAATGGTTCCCATCACCTTTGTTAATGATATACATCAATGACTCATAATCAAATGGTTTCTACCATGCTCGACATAATATTATGTATTCTCATGTTGTATATTCATACCATTGGGGTTTGGGATGTAACCTTGGGTGGGGGCCACATCCTTCCTTTACAACATCCCCTCCCAAGCTACGAAGGAGTATATCATTTGTCTATTAGAAATTTTAAGACTTCAAGGGAAATTTCTCGAGTGATCGTTGTCCCCCTGATGTATATATGTTTTGTCATAGATCCTCATTGTATTTGCTGTTGGATGTGATTTCACACATGGCATAGATACACATTGTATTGTCTTGTGGATATGATCTCACTGATGACATGAATCCACCATGTATTCTTTCGTGGCCATGGTCTTGCATTTCATGTCATGGATTCGTGGTGTATTATTTGGTGGCCATGCTCTTCAGATTCTGAGCATGTCTACTTAGGGGATGGTCTGCATATGCATTCATCCTTGGTGTTTGATTGCATGCACTCTTTGATATCCAAACCTCCTTTTCTCTCTCCTTGCGCTACCTTGCATGGAAACCATTTTATTATAATGTGTTTTGGCCATCCATTCCTTTCTTGACCTCACACATTAGGGGTCATGTGTTATAGCCTTAATTTCCACCCTACAGGGCCAGAAGGGAATCCAAAAGAAGATGAAAATCAAAGCACATTTCTTGCTTAGGATTTGGGACATTTTTTTAGGTTCGTTGCGAGACCTATAGGAGACATCACACGACAATAGTCACTGGTCGTTTATAGTGCAACAGACAATGATCCATGTAAACTTATAGATTCATAGATTTACAAAGAGATAGGCAAGGGATGAGTTGTATCTTCATGTCATGAGCCTAGTAAATCACATCATTCGAGTATTTATTGGGTTCTAGAAGATCTAGAATCTCTCCCAAGCCTCTTCCAAGGATCTATATAAAGAAGGAAAGTCTTGAGCAAGGGGGGAAGAATAATTTGTAGAGTTATGCTGTCCAATTGCAAAGGTGATTTTCCTATTCAGAACAACTAGAATTAGATTTCCTAGTTTGATCAAGAAGCTCAAGAGAAGCAAGGAGCAAGGATCCAAGGAGGATGCATCAATATCTAAGGTATGAATTTGATGTAATTTCTTCATGTTAATGAATAGATCATTAGTTTTCCTCCTGAACATGTTTGTATTTCCTTTAAAAATGTTTGGATTTGGTTTATTTCATTATAGATCAGGTTATATTCAAGTTAGATCTAGGATTCTAACACCAAGTAGAGAGGTAGAAATACATTTTTTTTTCTTTTGTGTGTAGAAAGCAGGTTGCAGAGGCTGGAGGTAGAACTTTAGATTTTCATCAACCGAGATATACAAAGGATAACCCACAGTGAAAGGTATGCTATCTCTACCACCCCTTAGGTTAATTATGAATCCATTTTATTGAGTCTAGGAAACCCATAGAAGTATATCCCCACTATCTATATAGTATCAATAGGTAGATCCTAGGGATGTATACTTACCATACTCGTGATATTTCTCCAATAACATTGTTATTCCATTTCTATTAGAAATTATGGCCCAATAATGACTCTATCTATTGGGTTATCCTATCTCATTGACACGTTTCATTTTCTTCCATACAAGGCCTCAAATGGGCTCATCTTCAATGATGCATGATACCCATTGTTATAGGAAAATTCAACCAAATGAAGATAATCTTCGCACTTGGAAGGTTGATCCATTACATACATTATTATCACATCTTCAATTATTTGGTTGGCCCTCTCTATCTTCTCGTATAATTTTGAATGACAAGCTGTGATAAAATTCAGATTTGCCCCAAATACTTTGAACAACCCTTTTCAAAAATTGGAAGTGAAATTGGTATCTATGTAATATATGATTGACTTAGGCACACCATGTAGCCTATAAATTTCTTTCATATAAATTTATGCAATGTTGGTTTCCTTATGTGTCATCTTGACTGGAATAAAATGCGCAACCTTCATAAGCATGTCCACCACTGCTATGATGGAACAATGTTGCCTTGATATTTTGGGAAAATTGCTAATGAAATCTATGGTAACAATATCCCATTTCCACTCAAGAATGGGTAATGACTATATAAATCCGATTGGATGTTTGTGCTCATCCTTTACTTTTTGGCATTCCATGCATCTAGTGATAAAATGAGCCACATATTTCTTCATTCCAAGCCAATAATACCGGTCTCTTATAATTGCAATTATTTTCTAATATCCTGGATGTCCAATGTATGACACCTTGTGCATCAATTTTAAAACTAAATTTCTCAACTCTCGAGAATCATAAACATAAAATTTGTTATTGGACAAGATAATTCCATATTCTTCCATCTTATAATCTTTAAATTTCTATTGTACATTACTCTAATGTAAGTTTTCTTTAATTTTCACATAATGATGGTCTGATGTCACAAATTATAAAATTCTATCATTTAAATCTGAAATGTACATCCTTGTGGTTCGAGCATTAATTTCATGCACCCTTCTGTTGAGTGCTTCAACCACTTTATTATCTTTCCCCTCAATGTTCTTGATGTCAAAGTCATATTCTCTAAGAAATTCCATCCATCTAGTTTGTATGACATTCAATGTTGGTTGTCCAAACAAATATTTTATACCACTATGGTATGTCTTCAACTCAAATTTTCTACCCATGAGATAATGCCTCCACATTTTCAACACATGAATAATGGTTGCAAGTTCCAAATCATGGGTAGCATAAATTCTCTCTTGATCCAAATTTCTTGACTCATAGAAAATTACATGCTCATTTTGGGTAAGGACTCCACTAAGCCCTTCTTTACATGCATCGGTGCACACAACAAAATTCTCATTTGAATATGAAATATTTAATATAGGTGTACTATTTAATAAATATTTCAAGTGATGGAAACTCTGTTCACACTTGGTATTCCATTCAAATTTTGTTCCTTTCTTTTGTAAGGAAGTGATTGGGTGTGCAATCTTGGAGAAACCTATAATGACTCCTATATTACCCAAATATACCCATAAATG
>JZKD02S1960726.1:0-11103 GCA_000966675.3 Picea glauca
TCCAATGCACACAAACGTGATATAGTGGCTAAAAAGGGGCCTACCTCACTAGAGTAGGTATGTCTTGCCGAAGAGGGGCCTGAGACTCCCTTCAAAAGATTGAAGGTATCATAATCAGTTTTAAGGGCCCTCGTGGGCTTAACATCGTAGTCGATCAGATCCCCCCAGAGAGGTAATCCTCCATAAAGGTTTTGTTTTTTCCGACTTGCAAAATAACCCCTACAAGTAACCTATGTGGCTACCTATGACAAGCAAATAGAGTCACCACAATATAACCAATGCGCAGGCGAATAGTCGTAAGTCCGGTCCACCGTATGGGCAGGGGAACAAAGCCCGAAATATTGAAAGAACCTTCTCTCATAAAGGTAAAGGTACTAGAAAGACCCCCAAATATGAATAGAACCCTAGAAATATCTCTGACACTAAGAAGGTATTAGAGGGCTATCTTTGCAACCAACTTCACGCGACCTCGTGCTTAACTCCGGTGTGAGTGGAGCCTCCTGACGTCACTAATTACACAATGGGTTTCACCACTCCTTGGTCAGACACATATGTATAGTTTAATAGCCTTGGAGAAGTTTACTCACAAAATCCTATTCCAAGGCGCTATGTCCTATACTTGTTTATGTACCGAGAAAAATAAAAAAACGTTTCTAGTCAATTTTAATTAATCAACGCTAATTTTTATGGCTTCTGCTTATTCAAGAGGTGTGGTCATGAAACTGATGGTATATCGACTCAACATATAAAAGAAGCAAATATAAAAACATTGTTAAGCACTAGTCTTGAATTCCATAGAGATGGTATGCTTTTAAATGCAACCTTTCCAATGCAATCTCTACAATTTGAATGAAATGCAATCTCTCCACATGTATCAAAAACAATGAAGGTAATCAAAAGAGAAAATGCCATAATTCAAAATGAGCAAATGTTTATTTATTTATTTTCGATATAAAGTAAAGAAAATGCAAGGACTGAATAACAACTTCACATACAGACCCTATTGCAAGCAAAAAGAAACAAGCCAAGCAGGATACCAAGAAGCAAACACTCAGACCAATGCGCAAGGACAACCAATGAAAAATATGATAAGAAAGAATACCGCTCGAAAATTCAACAATAAGAAGGTTTCCTATCACTCTGTAAGCACTTAACAGTCAGGACAGAGACCCAAGAAGACTCAATAGCTAACCAAACTCAACCAACAAACACCAAACACAACCAACAAGACTAGAGAGTTGATGTATGCAATTGTTTGAGAAAAACTCGTGTATGTATGCATCCTATAGGAGGACAAATCGTGTATGTACACATTTGTGAAGGGAAAAACCACATATATCTAGTAAAACACTACCATGGAAATGGTTAATCCAAGAAACTCAGATGCAAAGTAAAAAATGGTTGTCGAGCAATCAGGCGACAAGGAAACTCAGGCTAACAGAGAGCAAATCAAGGAGAAAAACACTCCAAACCCCCAAAAAGAAGATCAATCCCCAGTATGGTCGCCAATTCTGTTACGAGGAAATTCTCTCTATGGCATGGGGTAAACCACAACAAACGAAATGAAACGCATAAATAAACTATAATCCCAAATGTGCTATATAAATGAAATGCTAACAAGACAAGGCCAAGAGTCTACCTTGTCCGGACGTTTGATGAAGACCACCGTTGAGCACACAACTCAAAGTTCTATACCTGCAACTTGTCCACAACAACCAAGATATGCAAGAATATGGCGACAATATATAATGTTAGCATAATCCATTAACATACATGACAAATACACACATGGAATAATAATTCGAATATTTGCAAGATATCAATTGGACGAGAAAATAATATTTCTATTAAAATAATCAACAAAAGTATACATGTGACAAACTTCTGTAATGACACACATCGGAACTGAGAAACTAAGTCCCTCCGACTAGGCCTCCACCACTTCAATCCTTCACCAAAGGCAAGCTCATATAAAAGAGTCAATGAGGTTATCCATCACAAAGAACGAAGAGATTGGGGGCTGAACAAGGAGTTCATACTTTCAAGGATAAAGGGACGCAAACTCAATATGAAGTGAAATTTCTCCAGAGTGTCTTTGCTCTCAAATTTGAATCTTTTTTCAAGGCCTGGATATGGCTCAATTTATAGCCTTCAAATGGAACTAAAGGGCCGAGTCAGAGCGTTTCCAGTATATGGAAGGTCAAGGATCATGGATCTCGTGACATGGCATGGAAACCCGACATAATTTTTAATTTTGAGCACCAAACCCGATGCACACGGGCTGTAGTGGAGCAAACTGCGTATACGCTTGTTGTCCATAGGGCACATATATGTGGAAAAATGTGCTTTTTGGCTCTGGAAGGTACAAAAGGGGACTTCAAGTCCGCACAGGGAAATGGAAAGGCCATCCAAGCAAGTTGCACGGGGTGAGGAAAAATTGGTAGTAACATGGTGTACTCGCTATTATAGTTTCAATAGGAAAACTAGTAGAGGATTTTTCGAATCTACAAGTTGGAGCAAATGGAGGTTAATATTGATGGCATGAACAAATATGTTGATGTTGAAGTCATTGAGGCAAGGATCCCTACCTTTCACTATTGGGGATCAATTGATCCTTTGATAATGATGTTATCATGAACTTGAAGAGGAGGCATATGTCATCTAAGAAAGAAGGCCACATAGTAGTTTAGCCATTGGACCCACATTAGATGAGTGCTTTCTAGAACTTGTAGAGGAAGTTTTGGATGAAGGTGCCCTATATAAACTATAAAACCTCACCATATGACATTGGGAGGAGTATATTAATCCTTTGACATATGAGGAGATAAGTTGTCATAGTGTCTACTCATTTTCAATAGATTCAGAAGCTACTTTTAATCAATAGAAGCGTGGAGACTATGAACAATCCACTCGATAATGCACATTGTTGCACATATGAAGGTGGATTGACATGGAGATGAAGGACCCATTGAAGTTTGGAAACATGATTGACATGTAAGAATTTGTGACTCAAGTATATAACCCATTCATGCCCACACAAAGAATTGCTACACTGGACCTTTCTTTGTCAAATACCACTACACGATGGTGGGTAATACATAAGACGATGTCACATTCATGGGAAGTGATGATAGTGGTGTTGTAGACTCACTTTATACTTGACCTAGGGATCCCTAACAATAGACACAATTTCTATCCCTACCGATATTTCTCTATGATTTGGCATAATTGTTGACCCACTTGGACATGTGGATCATTATGAGAAGCATTAGACAATGCAGGTTATTCCACTCTGGAAATGGGTGCATAAGTTGTGCACACATTAGATTCGTTACTAGGGAATGAGTATTTATAGGTGGAAATGTGATAGAAAATGTGTTATTGACCAAGTCTATGGGAAAGGTTATGTACTACTTTCCAACTTCGTGGGATGGAAACACCAAATGTAGGAGTTCTTCAATGCATTCAATGTTACTTGCAGTGTCTGACTATAGGTCCTACATAGGGA
Organism: Picea glauca; assembly: GCA_000966675.3. Classification (NCBI taxonomy): domain Eukaryota; kingdom Viridiplantae; phylum Streptophyta; class Pinopsida; order Pinales; family Pinaceae; genus Picea; species Picea glauca. Next base: position 3,509 of record JZKD02S1960726.1, read on the forward strand.
GATGTTGTGAAGAGGAAACTCCTAGAGGCTAACTTCATAGATGTAGAAGTTGACATCAACCCTTTAGAGGAGCTACAACACTTGTGGTTTGAGGAAACACAAGGTCACCACAAAGTTTAGGACATAAGTGATAACAACAACAACAACCCAATGTGTTACTATGAATTTCTATGGAGAAATTAAGTTATTATTGGGACTTAGGCCAAGCCAAAACTTGTAGTAATATGGGACTATTGGGATGAGCACACAATCATAGATATTTTAATTCTTGTGAGTATGCAAACCTATTCCAATGGAGTCTTATGAAAATGAAAGGGGTGGTAGGAAAACTTGGTGAATGAAGATAACATTGCCCAATTCCCAACCGATTAAGAAAATATCATACACCATGAACCCACACAACAAGGATTTTCAAACAAGATATAGATAAAATGTTGGATGAAGGGTTGAAATTTCCAGTAAAAGAGTTTTGTTGTGATATAGGGAAAAACAATAGGTGGAATCCATGTATGTGTTGATTTGCATAAATTCATTGACACTTGCATACACAAACCCTTCCCAACCCCACTCAGTGATGATATTTTGGAGAAAGTCGTCTAAAATGAGGCATATTCATTCACAAATGGTTTTTCTGTTATCATCAGATTTGCATAGTTGAGGAAGATAAGAAAAAGATTACATTTGCTATATAATGGGGGTCGTATGCTTATAATGTCATGCCCTTCGGTTTGAAGAATTATCCTAAAATGTTTTCCAAGGTGGTGGTTGTGACTTTCTGGGAATATATTAATAATTTTGTTGAAGTATATTTGGATGACTAGTTGGTACACATGCTCAAGGATCATGCACTAAAACCAAAACTCATGTTCGTTAAGTGTGAGAAAATGTAGTTATCATTGAACGCCAAGAGATACTTCTTTTGTACTTTGTTCAACATTTTGTTGGAGCATATACTGAGTAAGGAAGGGTTGTTAGTATATCTTGCCAAGATCATTGTCATTGTCAACTTGATTTTGCATAAGACAATGTCATTTTGCAGTCTACCTTGGGGCATGCAGGGTATTATAAATGATTTATTAGAGGCTACACAGAGATAACATCGTTGATGGAAGACTTGATATGAAAATGGGTACCATTTGTCTGGATGATAACCTATGAGGCAAGGTTCATAGAATTGAAGCAAGAGATGACACAATGTCAATCCTTGTATTCGCATATTGGGGAAAGGTTTTTCATGTGCATGTAGATGCCTCAAGCAGAACATTTGGAAATGTATTAATGAAACCAAGAGAAAGTAAAATAGACAATCTGATGTACTTTCTAAGAAAAAAATTATCCAAGGCTAAGTAGATTATACAACCACATAATGTCAAAGAGATTGCATTGGTGTATGTGCTTCATAAGTTCTGGCATTACCTATTAGCCCACCCATTTAAATTTTTCACTAGCCACTCTACAATGGGGTAGATATTCAACAATAACATGCATGTCTTCGTCAAGCAGATGCTTCATAGACGCTACCCCATTCAAGGTACACATTATATTTGATATTTCTATATTTGAAGGTCAAATCGATGCGAATGCTTTGAAAAAATGGTTAAATTTGCTAGAAGGTTATCTCTATGTTCACAATTTTTCCTACAGAGAAAACATCACCTTTGCACTCCTTGAGGCTCTCCCCCATGTCAAACGTTGGTGGGAAACTTACTAGGCACAAAGTTCCATAGAGGAGTCTGGAATATTTGGGGCCAAGCCCACTTGGGATTTTTTTATGCATGCAACCAAGGTGCAATATTACCCTATGGGAAACTATGATGACCAATACATGAGATAGACCACACTACATCAAAAGCAGGACCAAGTAGTGTCGGAGTTCACAAATACCTTCCATACCTTGTGCACCAAGCTAGCTATCAAATAATCTGAGCAACATCTGGTTCTGAAATATTGCAGGGCTCTACACAGATACATCCAAACCAAAATGGAATTTCTAGACATTTTATCACTGGGAGCTACTTATCAATATGCTTTCAAAATTGATCAGAAATTTAAGAAGCAGAACAAGCGGGAGTTTGGGTATGCAAATCCGTAACAACCAATGTATGGTAAAGGAAGCCCTAACTCACAGAATAACCAACCTCAATACAACCAGTCCAAGCCATAGGAAAAGAAGAGCAACGGGGAGACAAAGAAGGACACTAGGAAGTGGTGTGACTTCCACAAAATCCCTTGGCACAACACTGATGAATGTTGCTCAAAACAATCATTGGTGGACGAGCTCAAATAAACAGAGCCGAACCTCTACTTAGAATCCAATTCAAACAATAATAAAAGGAGACAAATCATTGATGCAAAACCCACCAATACTGTCGCGACTACAACAATCCAACCAAAAGAACCAGAGGATCCTAAGGAGGGGGAGTGCCTTTTCCATTCACAAATGTGGGTGAAGGGGACCCTGTTTCATTTTATTGTTGATAGCGGAAGCTATAAGAACCTAATCTCAGTAGAGTTCGTCAAGCAGTTGGATTTGTCGACAACACTACACTAGCAACTATACAACATCGGATGGCTCTGCCAAGAACGGTATCTTCGTGTCAGCCAGTAGTGTCGCCTGTCATACGAAATAAAGCCCTTCAAGGATGAGGTACTGTGTGATGTTACCCCACTAGAAGTATGTGATGTTCTGTTAGGCAAACCATATATGTGGAGGCATCATGTTGTTTATGAGTCTTGACCTCGTAGCATCATTGTTACTCTGAGGGGTCAACCCTACATGATACTAGAGGTAGTTTTGACTATTGTACCAAAAAAACAGTGTCGCAAAGTAATATCTCATACCACAAAGTTTATCCTCTTCACTACCTGGTGAGAAGAGAAGGACATTGCAACCATTACAACCTCGTCCCAAGACCCTTCTATCCAACAAAAGGAGATCAACAAGATTGTAGAAGAGCACCAAGATATTCCTACTGCACCTATGGGGGTGCATCCACACTACCCAGTCAAACCAAGTTATGATAAATCCCTTCATGTTCTTCATGTTGCATCTTCACCGACAAAGTCCTCCCACACTCTAATAGATCATGCAGCCATATTGGTTAAACAAATCCAACCCCTCCAACAATAGGTTCATAACATCCTTCAACAAGCTAAGCAGAACAACTTCTTCAACAAGGAAAACAACTCACCAAGGTTCAGATTCAACAAAAGCTTCCTTGGGGACTTCACACAATGGAGACCATTACTTCCTAAGGGGGGAGGATTGATCCAAGCATAAATCAGTGGCCACCCACCTATTCCACTGTCTCAAAACAAGGGTTTCCACCTTGGCAGTTCTACAACTTTTCGAGTCCTAAACTTCCAGAGTTGTTTTGAGGTCCTAAACAACGTCTTTTGGGTCCGCCATAGTAACACTGTAGGATTTAGCTAGAGTGTGACGACAAAATGTGTAGTCCAAGGATAGAAATTTCAAATAAGCTATCGTGCGCCCCAAACAGATATCGTATGAAAAAGTTACACCCTTGAGAAGTTGACATACCAACTACCCCCATTGGGGCTTGCAAACCTTTGGGCGTTTCATCTTCTGGGGTTAGGGTTTTGGATTTTATTTATGAAAAAAAGGCCTCTAGAGACTCATTGAAATCATCATCATCTTCTTGCAAATGAGCGTAGCTATCACATCTATTCTCAAAGATAAGCTGCCACCATTCTAGCGAGTCATTCACACTGTAATTTTATAGTTTTTGTACATTATCTCATTAATAAAAATTGTGCATTACTGTATTTCCGTGTTTATTGAAATATCTCTATATATTTCATTGTAATATCTATGCCTTCATTTCATTCTCAAAATAATCTGGATCAAACTTAGAAGATATATTATATGAGAAATATGGAGATAACAAAGACCTAGAAAAGGAGTCAAAAAAAGGGCTAGAGAAAAAGAGACCAAGTTCTACTGTCATCACTTCTTCTCAATCTTTGTTTAAAGTGGAAGTGAAAATAGAAATTAAACCCTACTAAGTTGATATTGATCTTGTTAAGTTGAATCAATGGTTGCAATAGTTAGAGATTCATTTCAATGTCAATAACGTATCAAAAGAGATAAATATTTTATTTTCCTATCTGAAGTTAGACCATGCCCAAACTTGGTGGGAAAGTCACATAGAGACACTTAGGCTAAAGGGTGATCCCATAGTAACTAAATGGGATGTGTTTAAAACCCTCATTAAGTCCTAGTTCTACCATATTGGGTATGAAGAGGACTAGTGGATCCATTGGAATTACTTTTGGCAAAATCCAGAGAAAGTGTGCAAGAGTACACCACTAAATTTTTTAAAATGATCATTATGTTGGGTATATCACCCAAGAACCTGGATGTCTCCCCAAGTATATAGGTGGTATACCTAGTCATTTATAGAGGTGAGTGATTCTCTTTAAACCTTAGATAGTCAATGATGCCTATGTGCAACCATAGTATCTAGTGAATATGGGTAAAAATAAAGGACAACCAAGTGATTCCAGCCAAAAATACCACCAAGGTACTTCCAAAGAGGGAAAAAAGAAGTGGAAAGGAAATGAAAAGAAGACAACAATCATTGTACATTAGTGCAAGGATAAAAATAAAAAACCATAAACATTGTAAGAATGATGGTCACTGATCCATATGGATGTCAGTGGCCTCCCACCTATTCCAACTGCCTCATTTTGATAGTTTTCCAGTTTGGCAGTTGTTTCCTAGTTTTTGGGTCCTTGACTTCTGGGACCATTTTGAGGCCCTAAACAATGTTTTTAGGGATCACCACAGTCAAAGTGTAAACAAAGTTAGAGTCTGAAATGAAGATCGTATGCAAAATTTACAACCTTGGGAAGTTGATGTACTAGCTTACCCAAACAGGGTCCACATGACTTTTGGTGCTTCATCTCCTAGGGTTAGGTTTTTGGATGTCTACGGTTTTGGAATTCCTATTTATTGTAAAACGGCTTGGAGAGCCTCATTGTAACCATATTCATGCAAATGAGCGCAACCATCACATCTCTTCTCAGAGATAAGCTGCCACCATTCTAGCAAGCTTGTTTTCCACTGCATTTTACAGTTTCAAAACATTTTCTTATTGAATAGAAACAAATTTTACTGTATCTATGTTATTCTTATGTTTCTGTGTTAAGAATAATAATAATCTGTATTCATTTTCATTCTTCTCATAAAATCCAGATCAGTGGTATTAGAGAAGTCTCCTCCTTGTTGTTTTTAATGCATGTCCTCGACGAGGTCATGGTATAAAGAATTGGGTCTCGAGCTTGTTTATCTTGAGGACAAAATCTCTCGCACGCCCAAGCAATCTCTCATGGAGGGAGAAAATAAAGACGACAAGACAAAAGATCCTTTCAAAATGTTGCTCGAGGAAGCCCTCATACAACAAAGGAACGAAATGATGGATAGTTTTGCGCAAATCCTTCAATGACTACCAACAAGTGACACATCTTCCTCGAACAGAGGTGCCACCCCCTTCAAGGTACAAATAAACTTTGATATTCCCATATTTTAAGGTTATATAGACACAAATTTTGTAGACAAATGGTTAAATCTGCTAGAAGGGTATTTTTCTGTCCATAATTTTTCGAACAGAGAAAAGATTACGTTTTCACTCCTCAAAGTCGTCCCCCATGTCAAAGGTTGGTGGGAGACTTTTTTTGAGCAAACGAAACAAAGGAACCCTCAATATTTACAGTCACACTCACCTGGGAGTCCTTCAGGGATGTTATCAAGGAGAAATAGTACCCTGTCGGAAGTTATGACGACCTGTATACAAAATGGACCACACTACGGCAAGAAAGAGACTAAGCAGTACCAGAGTTCACAAATATCTTTCATACCTTGCGCACCAAGATAGGTATCAAATATTCTGAGCGACATATGGTGCTCAAGTATCGCGATGGTCTACATAGATACATACAGGCCAAAATGGAGTTTTTGGACATCTCATCCTTGGGCATAGCCGATTGATATGCCGTCAAAATCAAGCAAAAGCTTAAATAAAAGACGTGGAAATTTGGGCCTAGGAACCCCCCATATTAGAATAAAGTAAAGGGAAGCCCCAATCCGTAGAAAAAAGGACAGATCAAAGAAGGACAACCTCAGGAAAACCATTCTATGCCACAAGAAAAGAAGGACACCGAAAAGACAAAGAAAGATATCGGGAAGTGGTGCGACTTCCATAAGAGCCCTTGGCATAACACTGCTCATTGTCGCTCCAAGAAATCTCTAGTGGCTAAGGTGAAAGCATGTGAATCATATGCGGGTTCTGACTCTGAGTCAGAACCAGAAAGGGGGATATGAATCATTGACACAGAACCCAGTGCCACTGTTACTACCACCAAGTTCTAGCCTAGTGAACCAGATGATCCAGAAGAAGGCGAGTGCCTCGTTCATTCACAGATGTGGGTAAAAGGCACCCCACTGCACTTTATCGTCAATAGCGGTATCTAGAAGAACCTCATCTTAGAAGAGGTCATCAAGCGGCTAGCCCTTCCGACAACGCTGCACCCACATCCCTACACCATTGGATGGATCCACCAAGGAAGTGATATTCGCGTAAGCCAATAGTGTTGCCTGTCGTACGACATCAAGCCCTTCAAAGATGAGGTATTATGTGATGTTGCTCCAATCGAAGTTTGTAATGTTCTTTTGGCCCAACCTTATTTATGGAAACTTCATGTTGTATATGAGTTTAGGCCTCACAATGTTATTATTACTTTGAACATAAAATTATACATGATACCCGAGGCAGTCCCACCTGGTGTTATTTCCTTAATCTCTGCCAAGAAATGCAGGAATGTCATCTCTCAGACCAAGAAATTTGTCTTCTTCATGATTCGCTCTCAAAGTGAGCAAAATATTGCAGCCACATCCAGGGCCTTCGCCACCAACCTCTCCACACAGAAGAAGCAATTGGACAAGGCCGTGGAAAAATACAAAGATATCTTCTCCTCACCTACCAGGGTACCTCTGAACTATCAGGTCAAGCATCCCATCTATCTGACCCCTAACGCACCACTACCCAATGGGCCAATCTACCGCCACTCTCTGTTAGAGAATGAGGATATCAAGTGACAAATCAAATAAATTCTCCACAAGGGGCACATACGTCCCAACTCATCGACTTGTGGGAGCCCAATCGTCTTGTGCAGAAGAAAGACGAGACATGACGACCTTGCATTGATTACTAGGCCCTAAATAAAATCACAGTCAGGAACCGGTACCTGATTCCCATAATCGATAATCTCCTTGATCAACTTGAGGGGGTCAAATACTTTAGTAAGATTGATCTCAAGTCTGGCTACCACTAGGTCCTCATAGAACATAAAGATGTATGGAAGACCGTCTTCAAGTCAAAATAAGGTCTTGTTGAATGGCTGGTCATGCCCTTTGGTTTGAAAAATGCTCCAACAACTTTCATGAGGATGATGGACGATATCCTGCGACCTTTCATCAATACTTTTGTAGTGGTGTATCTGGATGACATCCCCATCTAAAACAAGACTTGGGAGGAACACTTGCAACATATTCAATAGGTTCTGCACACCTTGCG
>JZKD02S1960726.1:25271-46679 GCA_000966675.3 Picea glauca
CCACCTACTCAAGATCATTACCATGCTATTCATTTGCAACAAGGAAGTGTACCACCCAACATTCGACCTTACACGTATTCATATGCACATAAGATTGATATTGAGTACATGATCTAGGAAATGTTAGAGGTCGACATCATCCAACCTAAGCAAAGTTCTTTCTCTTCACGAGTGGTGATGGTTACAAAAAAGGATGGTTCATGTTGTATGTGTCTATATTATAGACAACTCAAAAAAATTGCCATCAAAGATAAGTTTCCTACTCCCGTCATTGATAAGTTATTATATGAATTTCATGGAGAAAAATTCTTTACTAAGTCGGATCTTCATTCAGGATATCATCGAATCAGAATGAGGCAGGAAGACATTGCTAAAAAATATTTTAGAACACTTGAAGGTCATTATGAGATTTTGGTTATGACATTTGGACTTACTAATGCACCTTCAACATTTCAAAGCTTGATGAATTCTATTTTCAAGCCCTTCCTTAGAAAATTTGTGTTAGTATTTTTTGATGACACACTAATCTACAAAAAATCTTCGAAAGAGCATGTACAACATGTTGACAGAGTATTACAACTATTGGAAGAGAAACAAATTTATGCAAAGCCTTCCAAGTGTGCCTATGGGGTTCAAGAAGTGGAATATTTGGGTCATATTGTATCTCATGAAGGTGTAAAAGTGGACCCTAACAAAATTAAATCTATGAGGGAATGGTTGATTCCAAAAAAACTTGAAGAAACTTAGAGGATTCTTAGGGTTAACAAGCTATTATTGCAAGTTTGTCAAGAATTATGGTCAAATAGCAGTGCCTCTAACAACATTATTAAATAAGGAAGCATTTTCTTAGACCGAAGAAGCAACCAAATCTTTTGAAAAACTTAAGGAGGCTATGTGTACTTCTCTTGTCCTGGCCACACCGGACTTTACAAAAACATTTATTGTGGAGTGTGATGCCTCAGACCATGGAATTGGTGCAGTTTTAATGTAAGAAGGAAGGCCCATTGCCTTTGAAAGCAACCAAATTAAAGGAAAAAACTTATTCAAACCCATTTATGAAAATAAATGTTGGTCATACTACATGCAATTCAGAAATGACACCCTTACCTAATCGGAAGACACTTCAAAGTAAAAACAGATCATGATAGTTTGAAGTACTTCTTGGAGCAACAATTATCTTTAGAAGAGAAATAAAACTAGGTTAAAAATATTTTAGGTTATGAATTTGAAATTATCTACAAAAAAAGAAAATACAATGTTGCGGCAAATTCCCTTTCAAGGAAAGAAGAAGAAACAGAAGGTTCACTATGTGTTATTTCTATTTCGCAATATGATTGGGTGGAAGAAGCAAATATAGAATTGAAGCAAGATCAAGAGGTATGCAAGATCATTCAACAACTACACAAGGATCCCAGTTCATCAGACAATTTTGTATGGAAGAATGATTTGCTATGGTATGATGATCACCTATATTTATGTAAGAATTCCCAACTCAAACAGAAGGTCCTGCTGGAATCGCACACTTCTCCTATAGGAGGACATTCGGGATTCTTGAAAACATACCACAGGGTCAAGAAGGATTTTTTCTGGGAAGGTCTTAAAACTGATGTTCAAAAGTTTGTGTATGAATATTTAATCTGCCAACATAGTAAGGGAGAAACAATCAAGACACCATGTCTCCTACAACAAATATCTATACCGAGTCAACGTTGGGAAGAAGTTTCAATGGATTTTATTACAGGTTTATCCAAATCCGAAGGAAAGACTGCCATCATGGTAGTAGTGGATCAATTGACAAAGTATGCCCATTTTTTCTCTCTTTCTCATTCTTTTAAACCAAGTACATTCGCCGCAACATTCATGGAAACAATTCAAAAACTACATGGATTCCCCAATATTATTGTAAGTAACAGAGATATAATTTTCACTAGAAATTTTTAGACTAAATTATTTTCTGATTTGAGTACTCAATTGGCTCACAACTCATCTTACCACCCTCAATCCAATGGGAAAAATGAGATAGTGAATAAATGTCTATAAGGATATCTTCATTGTTTTGCATTTGATAAACATACACAATGGGTCAAGTGGTTGCCTTTGGTGGAATGGTGGTACAACAAATCCTTCCATACTTCATCAAAAATGTCCCCATTTTTGGCGCTTTATGGATATCATCCTCCATCCATTACATCGCCCTTGAAAGGGAATACAAAGGTTCAAGTAGTGGAGGACCATATAGGGAACCAACAAGAGGTTCTCAAACTATTGAAGGACAACTTGGTTATGGCACAAAATAGGATGAAACAACAAGCATATCAACATCAAAGTGAAAGAGAATTTAAAGTGGGGGATTGGGTATTTTTGAGGCTACAACCATATAAAAAGATGTCCCTCAAACAACAAAATAAGGACACTAAATTAGCACCTAAATATTATGGCCCTATAAGGTTTTACAAAGGATTGGAAGTACGGCTTACACATTGGATTTGCCTCCATATTCACGTGTACATATTGTCTTCCATGTTTCTTCCTTAAATAAGGTAATCATCAACAAGATCCCAGTCCAAACTATTTTACTAGAGCTTAATAAAGAAAGGAAAATCATATTAGAACTAAAAACAATCCTTGAAACAAGGATTAAGAAACTGAGAAATCGAGCAATCACAGAGTACCTCATCAAATGGAAGAACCTACAAGTGGAAGAGGCAAGATGGGAAGATGATTTCTTCATGCAGAAACAACCGCATTTAGTCAAGTGTTGAGGACAACACTTGTTTGAAGGGGAGGGGCATGTTAAGACCTAGAAAAAAAAAACCATTTTATGTGTAAAACCATTTATTAAGCCCTAGATATTGAATTACTACATTTATAGTATTATAATTGTATGTTGGCTAGAACCCTTCATGGTACCCTTTCATTCTAGTTGTACCCTTTGTCTCCTATATATATACCAAGGATACCTAGTCTTGGGATCATCTTATCTCATCTCATATTGTATTATGAATTGTATATATTGTAAAAGGTGGTTTCCTCCTTGAAGTAGAATGTATTTTTTGAGTTCTTATCATTTTTAAGACGTTAGATCCTAACATCCTTGTGATGGAGGCTACTAATATTCACCTCCATCTACATCGTGGTGTAGACAATCTTTTCATCTACATATTAGTTTCTCTCTATCTAGTTACTTGAATCTATGGTTATCATGTTCTTGTTCTCGGCATCCTTCTCGCAATTATTTGGATTCAATTCTAGATGTAACTTCCAACAATTATCTTTAGTGTGACATAAGAATAACAGAGATACAGTAAAATTGGTTTCTATTCAATAAGAAAATGTGTTGAAATTATAAAATGCAGCGGAAAACAAGCTTGCTAGAATGGTGGCATCTTATCTCTGAGAAGAGATGTGACGGTTGCGCTCATTCGTAAGAAGTTTGTTACAATGAGGCTCTCGAAGCCTTTTTACAATAAACATGAATGCCAAAACCCTAGACATCCAAAAACCTAACCCTAGGAGATGAAGCGCCAAAAGTCATGTGGGCCCCGTTGGGGTAAGCTAGTACATCAACTTCCCGAGGTCATAAATTTTGCATACAAACTTCATTTTATGTGTACTATAGCTCATTGGAAAGGATTATCCGAGGAATACACACGTTGTTTAGGGCCTCAAAACGACCCCGGAAGTCAAGGGCCCAAAAACTAGAAAAAAAAACTGCCAAACTGGAAAACTACCAAAATGAGCCAGTTGGAATAGGTGGTAGGCCACCGACATCCATATGGATCAATCATCCCTCCTTAGGAAGCCATGGTATCCATTGCGTTAAGTTCCCCCAGCAGATGAGGAAATTTATGTTGAATTTGGCCCTGGGTGAGCCACTTGCCTTGGTGCAGGAGCTGCCCTACTTTGACAACTCGATAAAGTTGGATCCTTTGTTGGCGAGTGCCCTTGAGCTGTGTGTCCACAATATGATCATTGGATGCATGTTGCATGCAGTCAGGGTTGAGATCTGTTGGTGTCAATTGTTATGTTATCTTTGAGGTGTCCAAGAATGGTGGGAAGTATGTCCAAAGGAGATCCACGTTGAATATTGGGTGCATGCCAAGGAAAGGAGGAATGTTGAGCTCAAAAGAATTGTCAGCCACAACCTTGGTGATGGTGTAAGGTTCGTAACAGAGTAGGAGAAGCTTTCGATAGGGACCTATAAGGCGTTCTTTCTGCAAGTGTAACCACACTTTGTCTCCCACCTAAAAATTATGTGGCACCCGGTGTTGATCATAGCGTTGCTTGTACTTGGCATTGGACTTCTGTAAAATATCATGAATCTGTTGAAAGATGTGTTGGATCCACTCAATGAACCGAGAGGCTTTGTCATATTTAGTTGGAGCAGACAATGAATCGACCGGGGTGGTCGCCAGAGGTAGTGCAACATCGATGGGACCCAATGGTTGAAATCCCAACCCGACCTGAAAGGGGTTGTGGCCAGTTGAGTTATGTAGGGATATGTTGTAGCTATGCTAAACATAGGGAAGACTCTCATCCCACGTGCGGGGGTGATTGGAATTGTACATGCGCAAGATATGCACTATCATCTGATTGATGACCTCAGTTTGGCCATATGTCTGGGGGTGGAAGGAAGTGGATTTGGTGAGCTTGGTGTCCAACAGTGACCAGAGGCTCGACCAAAATGTGTTGAGGAACCAATTGTCCCGATCTAAGACAACGATTTGTGGGATTCCAAAATGTACCCAGACTCATTCAAATAAGAGCTTGGCAGTGGCCTCTGCTGTGATTCTCTTCTTGTAGGCGTCCAGGATCGCCATCTTGGAAAAGAAATCAACAACCACAAAGACACATTCATTTCCCCTCTTAGTGGATGGAAGGCCCGACATGTAGTCCATTGAGATGGATTCTTGTGGCCTGTAAAGAGTAGGCAGGGGGGTGTAGAGGCCCTATTTCTTAGTGGTTAGTTTGGCAATAGCACTGATAGTGCAGGACCTGATATACTTGTTGACATCCTGTCGAAGTTTTGGCCAGTAGAAATGTTTCTGCAACACTGCCACTGTCTTTTCGACACCGAAGTTTCCTGCCAACCGACTGTAGTGGGATTCCCAAATCAACTTTGCTCGCTCGCTAGATGGAATGCAAAGATGTCTTAGTTGACACAATAGCTCGTCTTGAAGATGGAAATTAGGGACAATTGAGTTTGCACCCAACATTTGGTATGTGGTGGAAAAGTCAGGATTTGTCTCATAGAGGTTGGGCCATCTGGAGGTCTCGTGGCCACATGAGTCTAGCACCGTGGTGAGTGCGACGACTGGAGGTCGATTGAGGCAATCAATGAATCGATTGGTATGGTTTCTTTTATACTTGATGTTGAGGTGGAACTGTTGCAAGTATGTGGACCACTTATGATGGCGGACATTCTACAAGTTGCCTTGTGTCTGCATGAATTGCAGTGGTTTATGATCCTTATGGATCACTGTCTCCTTCCCAAGAATGTAATGTCTTCACTAGTGGTAGGATTGCACAATGGAGTACATTTATTTGTCATAAGTAGGGTACTTACGGACAACATCTGATAGTGCCTCACTATGATAGACCACAGGGTGGTTGTGCTGAGTGAGAAATGTGCCCATAGCATAGTCTGAAGCATCTGTCTCGATCTCAAAGGGTTGTTGCAGTTCCGATAATGAAAGTACTAGGGCTGAGCACAATTACTACTTTAAATCATCTAACTCTTGATGTTGGGACAAGACCCACACAATTTTTTCCTTACCACCACCCCTGGTTACTTGGATGAGGACCCATGCAATATGGGAGAATCCCAACACGAACTTGGGATAGAAATTGGCAAGGCCTAAGAAGCTTTGAAGATCAGTGAGTGTGGTTGGGTTTGTCCATTCACGGATGACCTAGATCTTGGTTGGATCCACATGCACGCCATTTTTATCCACAATGTATCCTAGGTACTGGACCTTGTCCATGTCGAAGGAGCATTTTTCCAATTTGGCATATAGCTTGTGTTTCCGCAAGGTGTGCAGAACCTATTGAATATGTTGCAAGTGTTCCTCCCAAGTCTTGTTTTAGATGGGGATGTCATCCAGATACACCACTACAAAAGTATTGATGAAAGGTCGCAGGATATCGTCCATCATCCTCATGAAAGTTGTTGGAGCATTTTTCAAACCAAAGGGCATGACCAGCCATTCAACAAGACCTTATTTTGACTTGAAGACGGTCTTCCATACATCTTTATGTTCTATGAGGACCTAGTGGTAGCCAGACTTGAGATCAATCTTACTAAAGTATTTGACCCCCTCAAGTTGATCAAGGAGATTATCGATTATGGGAATCAGGTACCGGTTCCTGACTGTGATTTTATTTAGGGCCTAGTAATCAATGCAAGGTCGTCATGTCTCGTCTTTCTTCTGCACAAGACGATTGGGCTCCCACAAGTCGATGAGTTGGGACGTATGTGCCCCTTGTGGAGAATTTATTTGATTTGTCACTTGATATCCTCATTCTCTAACAGAGAGTGGCGGTAGATTGGCCCATTGGGTAGTGGTGCGTTAGGGGTCAGATAGATGGGATGCTTGACCTGATAGTTCAGAGGTACCCTGGTAGGTGAGGAGAAGATATCTTTGTATTTTTCCACGGCCTTGTCCAATTGCTTCTTCTGTGTRGAGAGGTTGGTGGCGAAGGCCCTGGATGTGGCTGCAATATTTTGCTCACTTTGAGAGCGAATCATGAAGAAGACAAATTTCTTGGTCTGAGAGATGACATTCCTGCATTKCTTGGCAGAGATTAAGGAAATAACACCAGGTGGGACTGCCTCGGGTATCATGTATAATTTTATGTTCAAAGTAATAATAACATTGTGAGGCCTAAACTCATATACAACATKAAGTTTCCATAAATAAGGTTGGGCCAAAAGAACATTACAAACTTCGATTGGAGCAACATCACAYAATACCTCATCTTTGAAGGGCTTGATGTCGTACGACAGGMAACACTATTGGCTTACGCGRATATCACTTCCTTGGTGGATCCATCCAATGGTGTAGGGATGTGGGTGCAGCGTTGTCGGAAGGGCTAGCCGCTTGATGACCTCTTCTAAGATGAGGTTCTTCTAGATACCKCTATTGACGATAAAGTGCAGTGGGGTGCCTTTTACCCACATCTGTGAATGAACGAGGCRCTCGCCTTCTTCTGGATCATCTGGTTCACTAGGCTAGAACTTGGTGGTAGTAACAGTGGCACTGGGTTCTGTGTCAATGATTCATATCCCCCTTTCTGGTTCTGACTCAGAGTCARAACCCGCATATGATTCACATGCTTTCACCTTAGCCACTAGAGATTTCTTGGAGCGACAATGAGCAGTGTTATGCCAAGGGCTCTTATGGAAGTCGCACCACTTCCCGRTATCTTTCTTTGTCTTTTCGGTGTCCTTMTTTTCTTGTGGCATAGAATGGTTKTCCTGAGGTTGTCCTTCTTTGATCTGTCCTTTTTTCTACGGATTGGGGCTTCCCTTTACTTTATTCTAATATGGGGGGTTCCTAGGCCCAAATTTCCACGTCTTTTATTTAAGCTTTTGCTTGATTTTGACGGCATATCAATCGGCTATGCCCAAGGATGAGATGTCCAAAAACTCCATTTTGGCCTGTATGTATCTATGTAGACCATCGCGATACTTGAGCACCATATGTCGCTCAGAATATTTGATACCTATCTTGGTGCGCAAGGTATGAAAGATATTTGTGAACTCTGGTACTGCTTAGTCTCTTTCTTGCCGTAGTGTGGTCCATTTTGTATACAGGTCGTCATAACTTCCGACAGGGTACTATTTCTCCTTGATAACATCCCTGAAGGACTCCCAGGTGAGTGTGACTGTAAATATTGAGGGTTCCTTTGTTTCGTTTGCTCAAAAAAAGTCTCCCACCAACCTTTGACATGGGGGACGACTTTGAGGAGTGAAAACGTAATCTTTTCTCTGTTCGAAAAATTATGGACAGAAAAATACCCTTCTAGCAGATTTAACCATTTGTCTACAAAATTTGTGTCTATATAACCTTAAAATATGGGAATATCAAAGTTTATTTGTACCTTGAAGGGGGTGGCACCTCTGTTCGAGGAAGATGTGTCACTTGTTGGTAGTCATTGAAGGATTTGCGCAAAACTATCCATCATTTCGTTCCTTTGTTGTATGAGGGCTTCCTCGAGCAACATTTTGAAAGGATCTTTTGTCTTGTCGTCTTTATTTTCTCCCTCCATGAGAGATTGCTTGGGCGTGCGAGAGATTTTGTCCTCAAGATAAACAAGCTCGAGACCCAATTCTTTATACCATGACCTCGTCGAGGACATGCATTAAAAACAACAAGGAGGAGACTTCTCTAATACCACTGATCTGGATTTTATGAGAAGAATGAAAATGAATACAGATTATTATTATTCTTAACACAGAAACATAAGAATAACATAGATACAGTAAAATTTGTTTCTATTCAATAAGAAAATGTTTTGAAACTGTAAAATGCAGTGGAAAACAAGCTTGCTAGAATGGTGGCAGCTTATCTCTGAGAAGAGATGTGATGGTTGCGCTCATTTGCATGAATATGGTTACAATGAGGCTCTCCAAGCCGTTTTACAATAAATAGGAATTCCAAAACCGTAGACATCCAAAAACCTAACCCTAGGAGATGAAGCACCAAAAGTCATGTGGACCCTGTTTGGGTAAGCTAGTACATCAACTTCCCAAGGTTGTAAATTTTGCATACGATCTTCATTTCAGACTCTAACTTTGTTTACACTTTGACTGTGGTGATCCCTAAAAACATTGTTTAGGGCCTCAAAATGGTCCCAGAAGTCAAGGACCCAAAAACTAGGAAACAACTGCCAAACTGGAAAACTATCAAAATGAGGCAGTTGGAATAGGTGGGAGGCCACTGACATCCATATGGATCAGTGACCATCATTCTTACAATGTTTATGGTTTTTTATTTTTATCCTTGCACTAATGTACAATGATTGTTGTCTTCTTTTCATTTCCTTTCCACTTCTTTTTTCCCTCTTTGGAAGTACCTTGGTGGTATTTTTGGCTGGAATCACTTGGTTGTCCTTTATTTTTACCCATATTCACTAGATACTATGGTTGCACATAGGCATCATTGACTATCTAAGGTTTAAAGAGAATCACTCACCTCTATAAATGACTAGGTATACCACCTATATACTTGGGGAGACATCCAGGTTCTTGGGTGATATACCCAACATAATGATCATTTTAAAAAATTTAGTGGTGTACTCTTGCACACTTTCTCTGGATTTTGCCAAAAGTAATTCCAATGGATCCACTAGTCCTCTTCATACCCAATATGGTAGAACTAGGACTTAATGAGGGTTTTAAACACATCCCATTTAGTTACTATGGGATCACCCTTTAGCCTAAGTGTCTCTATGTGACTTTCCCACCAAGTTTGGGCATGGTCTAACTTCAGATAGGAAAATAAAATATTTATCTCTTTTGATACGTTATTGACATTGAAATGAATCTCTAACTATTGCAACCATTGATTCAACTTAACAAGATCAATATCAACTTAGTAGGGTTTAATTTCTATTTTCACTTCCACTTTAAACAAAGATTGAGAAGAAGTGATGACAGTAGAACTTGGTCTCTTTTTCTCTAGCCCTTTTTTTGACTCCTTTTCTAGGTCTTTGTTATCTCCATATTTCTCATATAATATATCTTCTAAGTTTGATCCAGATTATTTTGAGAATGAAATGAAGGCATAGATATTACAATGAAATATATAGAGATATTTCAATAAACACGGAAATACAGTAATGCACAATTTTTATTAATGAGATAATGTACAAAAACTATAAAATTACAGTGTGAATGACTCGCTAGAATGGTGGCAGCTTATCTTTGAGAATAGATGTGATAGCTACGCTCATTTGCAAGAAGATGATGATGATTTCAATGAGTCTCTAGAGGCCTTTTTTTCATAAATAAAATCCAAAACCCTAACCCCAGAAGATGAAACGCCCAAAGGTTTGCAAGCCCCAATGGGGGTAGTTGGTATGTCAACTTCTCAAGGGTGTAACTTTTTCATACGATATCTGTTTGGGGCGCACGATAGCTTATTTGAAATTTCTATCCTTGGACTACACATTTTGTCGTCACACTCTAGCTAAATCCTACAGTGTTACTATGGCGGACCCAAAAGACGTTGTTTAGGACCTCAAAACAACTCTGGAAGTTTAGGACTCGAAAAGTTGTAGAACTGCCAAGGTGGAAACCCTTGTTTTGAGACAGTGGAATAGGTGGGTGGCCACTGATTTATGCTTGGATCAATCCTCCCCCCTTAGGAAGTAATGGTCTCCATTGTGTGAAGTCCCCAAGGAAGCTTTTGTTGAATCTGAACCTTGGTGAGTTGTTTTCCTTGTTGAAGAAGTTGTTCTGCTTAGCTTGTTGAAGGATGTTATGAACCTATTGTTGGAGGGGTTGGATTTGTTTAACCAATATGGCTGCATGATCTATTAGAGTGTGGGAGGACTTTGTCGGTGAAGATGCAACATGAAGAACATGAAGGGATTTATCATAACTTGGTTTGACTGGGTAGTGTGGATGCACCCCCATAGGTGCAGTAGGAATATCTTGGTGCTCTTCTACAATCTTGTTGATCTCCTTTTGTTGGATAGAAGGGTCTTGGGACGAGGTTGTAATGGTTGCAATGTCCTTCTCTTCTCACCAGGTAGTGAAGAGGATAAACTTTGTGGTATGAGATATTACTTTGCGACACTGTTTTTTTGGTACAATAGTCAAAACTACCTCTAGTATCATGTAGGGTTGACCCCTCAGAGTAACAATGATGCTACGAGGTCAAGACTCATAAACAACATGATGCCTCCACATATATGGTTTGCCTAACAGAACATCACATACTTCTAGTGGGGTAACATCACACAGTACCTCATCCTTGAAGGGCTTTATTTCGTATGACAGGCGACACTACTGGCTGACACGAAGATACCGTTCTTGGCAGAGCCATCCGATGTTGTATAGTTGCTAGTGTAGTGTTGTCGACAAATCCAACTGCTTGACGAACTCTACTGAGATTAGGTTCTTATAGCTTCCGCTATCAACAATAAAATGAAACAGGGTCCCCTTCACCCACATTTGTGAATGGAAAAGGCACTCCCCCTCCTTAGGATCCTCTGGTTCTTTTGGTTGGATTGTTGTAGTCGCGACAGTATTGGTGGGTTTTGCATCAATGATTTGTCTCCTTTTATTATTGTTTGAATTGGATTCTAAGTAGAGGTTCGGCTCTGTTTATTTGAGCTCGTCCACCAATGATTGTTTTGAGCAACATTCATCAGTGTTGTGCCAAGGGATTTTGTGGAAGTCACACCACTTCCTAGTGTCCTTCTTTGTCTCCCCGTTGCTCTTCTTTTCCTATGGCTTGGACTGGTTGTATTGAGGTTGGTTATTCTGTGAGTTAGGGCTTCCTTTACCATACATTGGTTGTTACGGATTTGCATACCCAAACTCCCGCTTGTTCTGCTTCTTAAATTTCTGATCAATTTTGAAAGCATATTGATAAGTAGCTCCCAGTGATAAAATGTCTAGAAATTCCATTTTGGTTTGGATGTATCTGTGTAGAGCCCTGCAATATTTCAGAACCAGATGTTGCTCAGATTATTTGATAGCTAGCTTGGTGCACAAGGTATGGAAGGTATTTGTGAACTCCGACACTACTTGGTCCTGCTTTTGATGTAGTGTGGTCTATCTCATGTATTGGTCATCATAGTTTCCCATAGGGTAATATTGCACCTTGGTTGCATGCATAAAAAAATCCCAAGTGGGCTTGGCCCCAAATATTCCAGACTCCTCTATGGAACTTTGTGCCTAGTAAGTTTCCCACCAACGTTTGACATGGGGGAGAGCCTCAAGGAGTGCAAAGGTGATGTTTTCTCTGTAGGAAAAATTGTGAACATAGAGATAACCTTCTAGCAAATTTAACCATTTTTTCAAAGCATTCGCATCGATTTGACCTTCAAATATAGAAATATCAAATATAATGTGTACCTTGAATGGGGTAGCGTCTATGAAGCATCTGCTTGACGAAGACATGCATGTTATTGTTGAATATCTACCCCATTGTAGAGTGGCTAGTGAAAAATTTAAATGGGTGGGCTAATAGGTAATGCCAGAACTTATGAAGCACATACACCAATGCAATCTCTTTGACATTATGTGGTTGTATAATCTACTTAGCCTTGGATAATTTTTTTCTTAGAAAGTACATCAGATTGTCTATTTTACTTTCTCTTGGTTTCATTAATACATTTCCAAATGTTCTGCTTGAGGCATCTACATGCACATGAAAAACCTTTCCCCAATATGCGAATACAAGGATTGACATTGTGTCATCTCTTGCTTCAATTCTATGAACCTTGCCTCATAGGTTATCATCCAGACAAATGGTACCCATTTTCATATCAAGTCTTCCATCAACGATGTTATCTCTGTGTAGCCTCTAATAAATCATTTATAATACCCTGCATGCCCCAAGGTAGACTGCAAAATGACATTGTCTTATGCAAAATCAAGTTGACAATGACAATGATCTTGGCAAGATATACTAACAACCCTTCCTTACTCAGTATATGCTCCAACAAAATGTTGAACAAAGTACAAAAGAAGTATCTCTTGGCGTTCAATGATAACTACATTTTCTCACACTTAACGAACATGAGTTTTGGTTTTAGTGCATGATCCTTGAGCATGTGTACCAACTAGTCATCCAAATATACTTCAACAAAATTATTAATATATTCCCAGAAAGTCACAACCACCACCTTGGAAAACATTTTAGGATAATTCTTCAAACCGAAGGGCATGACATTATAAGCATACGACCCCCATTATATAGCAAATGTAATCTTTTTCTTATCTTCCTCAACTATGCAAATCTGATGATAACAGAAAAACCATTTGTGAATGAATATGCCTCATTTTAGACGACTTTCTCCAAAATATCATCACTGAGTGGGGTTGGGAAGGGTTTGTGTATGCAAGTGTCAATGAATTTATGCAAATCAACACATACATGGATTCCACCTATTGTTTTTCCCTATATCACAACAAAACTCTTTTACTGGAAATTTCAACCCTTCATCCAACATTTTATCTATATCTTGTTTGAAAATCCTTGTTGTGTGGGTTCATGGTGTATGATATTTTCTTAATCGGTTGGGAATTGGGCAATGTTATCTTCATTCACCAAGTTTTCCTACCACCCCTTTCATTTTCATAAGACTCCATTGGAATAGGTTTGCATACTCACAAGAATTAAAATATCTATGATTGTGTGCTCATCCCAATAGTCCCATATTACTACAAGTTTTGGCTTGGCCTAAGTCCCAATAATAACTTAATTTCTCCATAGAAATTCATAGTAACACATTGGGTTGTTGTTGTTGTTATCACTTATGTCCTAAACTTTGTGGTGACCTTGTGTTTCCTCAAACCACAAGTGTTGTAGCTCCTCTAAAGGGTTGATGTCAACTTCTACATCTATGAAGTTAGCCTCTAGGAGTTTCCTCTTCACAACATCTCCCTATGTAGGACCTATAGTCAGACACTGCAAGTAACATTGAATGCATTGAAGAACTCCTACATTTGGTGTTTCCATCCCACGAAGTTGGAAAGTAGTACATAACCTTTCCCATAGACTTGGTCAATAACACATTTTCTATCACATTTCCACCTATAAATACTCATTCCCTAGTAACGAATCTAATGTGTGCACAACTTATGCACCCATTTCCAGAGTGGAATAACCTGCATTGTCTAATGCTTCTCATAATGATCCACATGTCCAAGTGGGTCAACAATTATGCCAAATCATAGAGAAATATCGGTAGGGATAGAAATTGTGTCTATTGTTAGGGATCCCTAGGTCAAGTATAAAGTGAGTCTACAACACCACTATCATCACTTCCCATGAATGTGACATCGTCTTATGTATTACCCACCATCGTGTAGTGGTATTTGACAAAGAAAGGTCCAGTGTAGCAATTCTTTGTGTGGGCATGAATGGGTTATATACTTGAGTCACAAATTCTTACATGTCAATCATGTTTCCAAACTTCAATGGGTCCTTCATCTCCATGTCAATCCACCTTCATATGTGCAACAATGTGCATTATCGAGTGGATTGTTCATAGTCTCCACGCTTCTATTGATTAAAAGTAGCTTCTGAATCTATTGAAAATGAGTAGACACTATGACAACTTATCTCCTCATATGTCAAAGGATTAATATACTCCTCCCAATGTCATATGGTGAGGTTTTATAGTTTATATAGGGCACCTTCATCCAAAACTTCCTCTACAAGTTCTAGAAAGCACTCATCTAATGTGGGTCCAATGGCTAAACTACTATGTGGCCTTCTTTCTTAGATGACATATGCCTCCTCTTCAAGTTCATGATAACATCATTATCAAAGGATCAATTGATCCCCAATAGTGAAAGGTAGGGATCCTTGCCTCAATGACTTCAACATCAACATATTTGTTCATGCCATCAATATTAACCTCCATTTGCTCCAACTTGTAGATTCGAAAAATCCTCTACTAGTTTTCCTATTGAAACTATAATAGCGAGTACACCATGTTACTACCAATTTTTCCTCACCCCGTGCAACTTGCTTGGATGGCCTTTCCATTTCCCTGTGCGGACTTGAAGTCCCCTTTTGTACCTTCCAGAGCCAAAAAGCACATTTTTCCACATATATGTGCCCTATGGACAACAAGCGTATACGCAGTTTGCTCCACTACAGCCCGTGTGCATCGGGTTTGGTGCTCAAAATTAAAAATTATGTCGGGTTTCCATGCCATGTCACGAGATCCATGATCCTTGACCTTCCATATACTGGAAACGCTCTGACTCGGCCCTTTAGTTCCATTTGAAGGCTATAAATTGAGCCATATCCAGGCCTTGAAAAAAGATTCAAATTTGAGAGCAAAGACACTCTGGAGAAATTTCACTTCATATTGAGTTTGCGTCCCTTTATCCTTGAAAGTATGAACTCCTTGTTCAGCCCCCAATCTCTTCGTTCTTTGTGATGGATAACCTCATTGACTCTTTTATATGAGCTTGCCTTTGGTGAAGGATTGAAGTGGTGGAGGCCTAGTCGGAGGGACTTAGTTTCTCAGTTCCGATGTGTGTCATTACAGAAGTTTGTCACATGTATACTTTTGTTGATTATTTTAATAGAAATATTATTTTCTCGTCCAATTGATATCTTGCAAATATTCGAATTATTATTCCATGTGTGTATTTGTCATGTATGTTAATGGATTATGCTAACATTATATATTGTCGCCATATTCTTGCATATCTTGGTTGTTGTGGACAAGTTGCAGGTATAGAACTTTGAGTTGTGTGCTCAACGGTGGTCTTCATCAAACGTCCGGACAAGGTAGACTCTTGGCCTTGTCTTGTTAGCATTTCATTTATATAGCACATTTGGGATTATAGTTTATTTATGCGTTTCATTTCGTTTGTTGTGGTTTACCCCATGCCATAGAGAGAATTTCCTCGTAACAGAATTGGCGACCATACTGGGGATTGATCTTCTTTTTGGGGGTTTGGAGTGTTTTTCTCCTTGATTTGCTCTCTGTTAGCCTGAGTTTCCTTGTCGCCTGATTGCTCGACAACCATTTTTTACTTTGCATCTGAGTTTCTTGGATTAACCATTTCCATGGTAGTGTTTTACTAGATATATGTGGTTTTTCCCTTCACAAATGTGTACATACACGATTTGTCCTCCTATAGGATGCATACATACACGAGTTTTTCTCAAACAATTGCATACATCAACTCTCTAGTCTTGTTGGTTGTGTTTGGTGTTTGTTGGTTGAGTTTGGTTAGCTATTGAGTCTTCTTGGGTCTCTGTCCTGACTGTTAAGTGCTTACAGAGTGATAGGAAACCTTCTTATTGTTGAATTTTCGAGCGGTATTCTTTCTTATCATATTTTTCATTGGTTGTCCTTGCGCATTGGTCTGAGTGTTTGCTTCTTGGTATCCTGCTTGGCTTGTTTCTTTTTGCTTGCAATAGGGTCTGTATGTGAAGTTGTTATTCAGTCCTTGCATTTTCTTTACTTTATATCGAAAATAAATAAATAAACATTTGCTCATTTTGAATTATGGCATTTTCTCTTTTGATTACCTTCATTGTTTTTGATACATGTGGAGAGATTGCATTTCATTCAAATTGTAGAGATTGCATTGGAAAGGTTGCATTTAAAAGCATACCATCTCTATGGAATTCAAGACTAGTGCTTAACAATGTTTTTATATTTGCTTCTTTTATATGTTGAGTCGATATACCATCAGTTTCATGACCACACCTCTTGAATAAGCAGAAGCCATAAAAATTAGCGTTGATTAATTAAAATTGACTAGAAACGTTTTTTTATTTTTCTCGGTACATAAACAAGTATAGGACATAGCGCCTTGGAATAGGATTTTGTGAGTAAACTTCTCCAAGGCTATTAAACTATACATATGTGTCTGACCAAGGAGTGGTGAAACCCATTGTGTAATTAGTGACGTCAGGAGGCTCCACTCACACCGGAGTTAAGCACGAGGTCGCGTGAAGTTGGTTGCAAAGATAGCCCTCTAATACCTTCTTAGTGTCAGAGATATTTCTAGGGTTCTATTCATATTTGGGGGTCTTGCTAGTACCTTTACCTTTATGAGAGAAGGTGCTTTCAATATTTCGGGCTTTGTTCCCCTGCCCATACGGTGGACCGGACTTACGACTATTCGCTTGCGCATTGGTTATATTGTGGTGACTCTATTTGCTTGTCATAGGTAGCCACATAGGTTACTTGTAGGGGTTATTTTGCAGGTCGGAAAAAAAAAAACCTTTATGGAGGATTACCTCTCTGGGGGGATCTGATCGACTACGATGTTAAGCCCACGAGGGCCCTTAAAACTGATTATAATACCTTCAATCTTTTGAAGGGAGTCTCAGGCCCCTCTTCGGCAAGACATACCTACTCTAGTGAGGTAGGCCCCTTTTTAGCCACTATATCACGTTTGTGTGCATTGGAATTTTTTCTTTACTTTGGTGTGCTCTCTGATTATTACTTGGCCTTATGATTTTGTATCGTGTCGTGAGTTTTTGTTTCTATGGTTAGTGGAGCCCCCATGACTCCCTCAGTTAGCGCTACCCAACCCATTGTCTTTGCTCATTCCATGGTGACGAATTGATAAGAATTTTATGAGCATGAAGAAATGAATATAGATTATTAAAAGATGCTTAACACAGAATAACAGAGATACAGTAAAACTGGTTTTCTATTCAATAAGGAAATAAGTTGAAATTGTAAAATGCAGCAGAAAACAAGCTTGTTGGAATGGTGGTGGCTTATCTCTGAGAAGAGATGAGATGGTTGTGCTCATTCACGAGAACATGATTACAATGAGGCTCTGAAGGAATTTTTACAATAAACAGGAATGTCAAAAACCCTAGACATCCAAAAACCTAACCCTAGGAGATGAAGCGCCAAAATTCATGTGGGCCCTGCTTGGGTAAGTTAGTACATCAACTTCTCGGGGTCGTAACTTTTGCATACGATCTTCGTTTTAGGCGCACGATAGACCGTCGGAAAGGTATCATCGAGGATATTCATTTGGGGGGATTAATTAAAACCTTCGGCTATCATTGAGAATCTCGATCCCAAAAAACCTTCATTTAGGCTTTCAAAATGGCCCCAGAAGTTAAAAACTGTTAAAAATAGTAAATTGCCAAAATTGCCAGAAAAATGTTTTTAGCGAGTTGGAAAAGGTGAGTGGCCACCGATATCCACCTGGATCAATCCTCCCTCCTTAGGAAGAAATGGTCTCTATTTCGTTGATTTCCCCCATCATATGAGGAAATTTCTACTGAATTTGGCCCCAGGTGAGCCACTTGCCTTGGTGCAGAAGTTGCCCTGCTTGATGACTCGATAAAGCTGGATCCTTAATTGTCGAGTGCCCTTGATCTGTGTGTCCACAATATGATCATTGGATTCCTTTTGCATGCAGTCAGGGTTGAGCTATGTTGGTGTCAACTGCTCTTCTATATCTGAGGTGTCAAATAATGGTGGGAAATATGGTTGAAGGAGAGCCACGTTGAACATTGGGTGCAGGCCAAGGAAAGGGGGAATGTTGAGATCAAAAGCATTGTCACCCACAACCTTGGTGATGGTGTACGACCCATAACGAAGTGGTCAAATCTTCCGATGGGGCCCTGTAAGGCATTCTTTCTGCAAGTGCAACCAAACTTTGTCTCCCACCTGAAACTTATGTGGCACTCATTATTGATCATGGCGCTGCTTGTACTTGGAATTAGACTTTTGTAGAATATCCTGAACCTGTTGGTGGATGTGTAGGATATTCTTAATGAACTAGGTGGCTTTGTCAGCTTATGGTGGAGCATGGGACAAGTCGGTCGAGGTAGTCACCAGGGGTAGTGCAACATCCATGGGGCCAAATGGTCGGAATCCCAACCCCACCTGAAAGGGGTTGTGGCCAATTGAGATATGCATGGATAGATTGTAGCTATGATGTACATAGGGAAGACTCTCATCCCATGTACAGGGATTTTTTGAATTGTACATGCGCAGGATATGTACGATCATCCGATTGACGACCTTAGTTTGGCCATCTGTCTAGGGGTGGAAGGCAGTGGATTTGGTGAGCTTGGTATCAAGCAATGAACAAAGGCTCGACCAAAATGTGTTGAGGAACCGACTGTCACGGTCTGAGATAATGGTTTGTGGTATCACAAAATGTACCCATACTCGTTCAAAGAAGAGCTTGGCAGTGGCTTCTGCTGTGATGTTCTTTTTACAGACAACTATAATTGCCATCTTGGAAAAGCGATCAACAACCAAAAAACACAGTCATTTCCCCTCTTCGTGGATGGGAGGCCCGACATGTAGTCCATTGAGATGGATTCCCATGGCCTATCAGGAGTAGACAGAGGGGTGTACAGGCCTTGTTTATTAGTGGTCAGTTTGGCAATAGCGCAGGCGATGCAGGACCTGATATACTTGTCGACATCTTGTCGAAGTTTCGACCAGTAGAAATGTTTCTACAGCACTGCCACTGTCTTTTCAATGCCAAAGTGTCCAGCCACCCGACTGTAGTGAGCATCCCAAATCACCTTTGCATGCTCGCTTGATGGAACGTAGAGATGGCCCAGACGACACAACAACCCGTCTTGAAGATGGAAATTAACAACCACTAAGTTGGCACCCAAAATTTGGTAGGTGGTAGAGAATTCAGGGTCAGTCTCGTAGAGGTGGGGCCATGTGAAGGTCGTGGCCACAAGACTCTAGCATCGTGGTGAGTTTCACGACTGGAGATCGGTTGAGACAATTAACAACTTGGTTGGTACTTGATGTTGAGGTGGAAATGATGTAAGTATGTGGACCACTTCTGATGGAAAGGGGGAATGTAGTCCATTGAGATGGATTCCCATGGCCTGTCAGGAGTAGGCAGAGTTGTGTACAATCCCTGTCAGGAGCAGGCAGAGGGGTGTACAGGCCTTGATTTCAGATAAATTCCCAAATCAGCTTTGCATGCTCGTTTGATGGAATGTAGAGATGGCCCAGATCGCACAAAACCCATCTTGAAGATGGAAATTAACGACCACTGAGTTGGCGCCCAAAATTTGGTAGGTGGTGGAGAAGTCAGGGTCTATCTCATAGAGGTGGGGCCATGCAGAGGTCACGTGGCCATCAGAGTCTAGCACCGTGGTGAGTGCCACGACTAGAGGTCAACTGAGGCAATCAACAACTCGATTGGTACTTCATGTTTTATACTTGATGTTGAGGTGGAACTGCTATAAGTATGTGGACCACTTCTTATGGCAGTCATTCTGCATTTTTCCTTGGGTCTCCATGAATTGTAGTGGCTTGTGATCAGTGTGGATGATTGTCTCCTTCCCAAGAATGTAATTTCTCCACTGGCGGAAAGCTTGCACATTGGAGTACATGTCTTTGTCATAAGTAAGGTACTTACGGACAACATCTGATAGTTTCTCACTATGATATGCCACGGGGTGGTCGTGTTAAGTGAAAACGGTGCCCACAACATAATCTAAAGCATTTGTCTCGATCTCAAAGGGATGTTGCAGGTTCGGTAATGAAAGTGTTGGGGATGAGCATAAACGCTTCTTCAAGTCATTGAAGGCTTGTTGTTGGGATATGCCCCACACAAATTTGTCCTTACCGCCACCCCTGGTTACTTGGATGAGGGCCCATGTGATATGAGAAAATCCCAACACAAACCTACGATAGAAATCGGTGAGGCCCAAGAAGCTTCGAAGTTAAGTGAGTGTGGTTGGGGCTGGACAGTCACGGATGACCTGGATCTTGGTTGGATCCACATGCACACCATGTCAATCAATGATGTAGCCTAAGTAATGGACCATGTCCATGTTGAAGGAGCATTTTTCCAAGTTTGTATATAGTTTGCATTTTCGCAGGGTTTGCAGAACCTGTTGAATATGCTGCAAGTGTTCTGTCCAAGTCTTGTTGTAGATGAGGATGTCATCCAGATACACCACTATAAAATTATTAGTGAAAGGTCATAGGATATCATCCATCATCCTCATAAAAGTTGTTGGAGCATTTGTCAAACCAAAGGGCATGAAAAAACATTCAAACAGACCTTCTTTCGACTTGAAGGCGGTCTTCCATACACCTGTCTATTCTATTGGGAACTCGTGGTAGCCAAACTTCAAATAAATCTTACTGAAGTATTTGTCCCCCGTGAGCTGATCAAGGAGGTCATCGATTCGAGGAATCAGGTACCCATTTCAGACTGTGATTTTATTCACGACCCGATAATCAATGCAGAGACATCGGGTCCCGTCTTTCTTCTGCACCAACATGATTGGGCTCCCACAATGGGATGTATGTGCCCCTTGTGGAGTAGTTCTTATATATGTCTCTTGATCTCCTCATTTTCTAACAAAGAGCGGCAGTAGACTGGCCCATTGGGTAGCGGTGCGCCCGGGGTCAGATCGATGGGATGCTTAACCTGGCAGTGCAGAGGTACCCTGGTAGGAGAGGAGAATATATCTGAGTATTCTTCCACGACCTTATCCACTTGATTCTGTTGTCTGGAGAGATCGGCTGCGGAGGCCCTGGATGTGTTTGCGATCTTTCACTCACTCTGAGAGAAAATCATGAAGAAGAAAAATTTCTCGGTCTGAGAGATGACCTTCCTGCATTGCTTGGCAGAGATCAAGGAAATATCACTAGGAGGGACTGCCTCAGGTATCCTGTACAATTTCTTGTTCAAAGTAATAATAACACTACGAGGCCTATACTCAT
>JZKD02S1960726.1:54465-65626 GCA_000966675.3 Picea glauca
ACAAGCGTCGAGTCAAACAAGCCACGGCCAAGAGAGGAGCCTGCAAGAGGCGTTTTATCTTGCACTAAATGCCCAAGCGTCACCGCCATACACCAGCACCAGCGCCAAGAGCAGAGGGAGAGAACAGAATGGAGAGGCGACAGTGAGGGAGCGTTAGGGTTGAGGAGTTTAGGGTTTGTTAGGAGGCGTGTAGGGTTTTAGGTAAGGAAGGAGACCGGAGGGGGCATGTGGGCCTCATGCAAGGACCCACTGCCCCGCTAAAATAGTTTGTTTTTATTATTATTCTTATCTAGTTTGATTTTTATTTTTATTATTATTCTTTTTTTTTAAATTGTTAAGGTTTTAAATTAAATTCAATGTTAAAAATTTAAATGTTTTAATTTTAAATTAATGTTAAATTTAAATATTAAATTTTAATTTAATGTCGAATTTTAAATATAATTTAATTTAATGTTCAATTTTAATTTTTAGTAAATAGAATATAATTTAAATAACATATAGTTAAATTAGAGTTTAAGTTTTATGATTACTTAATTGAATGATTAATTAATTATATTTTATGATTAATTGATCATGTTTTAATTAATTAATTATGCTTTAAATTTATTTCTAATTAGAATTATGTTTAATTATATTTAAAATTTATAATGCATGCTTAAGGAAGGAGGAACAACTTCCTCTGAGTTACTTTCCTCACACTGACAGTGTAAAGGAGTTTGGTAGATACTAGTTGTGTCTAGCTCAGGAATGGCGTCAAGGAAAGTGGATGCGACTAATTAAAGTGACTAATTAGACTAGTTTTAAACTGAAGGTATACGGACTTAGACCGAGATAAGCGGGAGGGGGCTTCATGCGCACTAGGCAGGTAAGTTAGAGGAATTAGCGAGTGGGGTACAGTGCTAACATAGCTATCGAGCGAGAGGATCAATAGTTTTCTTAGGCGAGAACATCAAGCTTAGATTCTTAACCCTAACCTAGCCAATCCCCTAAAGAGAGTAACGTCTGTTTACAGACAAGTAAAGAAAAACTTACGCCTAACCTTGTTTTCTAGTTTAAGTAGCACCAATTTGAAACGTCCTTGAACTCACCCTGACAACTTTGCTTGACACGGGTTAAATCATACAGGATGGTTAGGACTCGAGGGAATCGATCCAGAGGAGCATCGTCGCAAGCACCGCCAACACCGCCGCCACCATCACCCGAACTAGCTCTCATACTACGCTCGTTGGAGGCCATAAATGAGACTTTAAAAGGGCGACAACCAACAGGGATCGGAGTGGAACCCCCACCATCTGGAATGAGTAATCCAGAAGTGTCAATGGATTCAGGGGGAGGACCTCCACCCGAAGACATCACTCGAGAATTGCAGAAGATCAAACTTTCGGAGTTTGTCGGGGGTCGCGCCAGTGAACGCGTGGAAGCATGGTTGGAAGGCATGACAAGGTGTTTTGCCTTAAGGGACTATGCGTCCAACTCAAAGGCGAAGATAGCAATTTTTCAGTTAAGAGACAGCACCTTGAACTGGTGGGGCAACCTGGAAAGACAACTACATCTTACCTCAGACACCGTATCCTGGGAACTTTTGGAGGAGAGGTTCCAAAGAAAATATCTACCAGCTTACTATGAGGAACAACAGGTAGGAGCGTTTCATGCACTAGTACAGGGAAACAGGACCGTAGAAGAATATGAGATCAGATTTATGGAATTGGTCAAATATGTTTCGTATATAGATAATGACCAACGACAGGCAGAGCGCTTCGTCTATGGATTGAACCCTAAGATAAGGGTTATGGTGCGGATGTGGAAACTGTCTTCAGTAGCGGAAGCTATGGAAAATGTGCATTATGCAGAGGAACACATGAACTTAATTGGAGGTACGAGACCGGCCTTTCTGCATCATCCTGGATTCGTAGGGAAGACCCCTAGGACATTTCCCAGGGGAGGGGGCTCAAGGCCACCTTCATATGGTAACAAAGTCGCACCAAGGACAGTAGCCACAGGGATTTCAATGGCAGCAAGTGCAACATCTCGTTCATCACCAACGACACAGGTGAGTCCACGACCATCTTAGGGAATAGCTAGCAACGACAGGAGTTCCAGGGGACGGAACTCATTTCAAAGATAGTCACAGAACAGTGTGTAGATTCAATCTCGTGTTACCTGTTGGGGATGTGGAGGACCCCATTACCAGCGTGATTGCCCAAAGTTACAATCAGGATTCGCGCATAGAAGATGAAAGGCTATGATGGGAAGAGCAAGTAGCAGCCACCAGATTTACGCAGCGGTTAATAATCGTCAGGCCCAACATCAATCCACGGTGGTGGAGTCATCAGGTACGCTAAATCATATCAATGTTAAGATTTGATTTGATTATGGTGTGACAGATAGTTTCATTTCACCATCTGCATTAGAAAAGAGTGGGTTGGCAGCCTACGAGCACGATGACTTTAAACAAGTCGAGATGGCTTCGGGGGGGAAAACAAGCGGTAGGACCTAGCATCGATAATTGTATAGTAGACCTGGGAGTGTGTACTACCAGGTTGAAGGTATATGTCACTGATCTCAAGGCGTACGACCTAATCATTGGAATGGATTGGTTAGAAGCTCATCGAGCTTTGGTAGATTGTTTCACAAAAAGGGTGCTCTTTATAGACGACGAAGGAAGGCCAGTGAAGATCCAGGGTGTACGGAGAAAGGTGTCATTACGATTTATGTCAACTATGAAGGTTAAGCGATGCTTGAGGCAAGGGTGTCGACTATATGTAGTGGAAGCAATGAATGAAAGGAAGGGATCCTCATTGGATCAATACCCGGTATTGTCAGAATTTAGGGATGTTTTTCCGAACGAGTTACTAGGGTTACCTCCTGAGAGGGATCTTGATTTTACTATTGAGCTAAAACCTGGTGCAAAACCAATTTCCAAGACTCTATATCGGATAACAGTGTCGGAACTTTGTGAGTTGCAAATGCAGTTGAAAGAGTTACTAGACTTAGGGCTAATAAGGCCCAGTGTTTCACCTTGGGGTGCACCAGTAATTTTTGTAAAGAAGAAGGATGGATCCTNTTGACAACTTTGCTTGACACGGGTTAAATCATACAGGATGGTTAGGACTCGAGGGAATCGAGCCAGAGGAGCATCGTCGCAAGCACCGCCAACACCGCCGCCACCATCACCCGAACTAACTCTCATACTACGCTCGTTGGAGGCCATAAATGAGACTTTAAAAGGGCGACAACCAACAGGGATCGGAGTGGAACCCCCACCATCTGGAATGAGTAATCCAGAAGTGTCAAGGGATTCAGGGGGAGGATCTCCACCCGAAGACATCACTCGAGAATTGCAGAAGATCAAACTTCTGGAGTTTGTCGGGGGTCGCGCCAGTGAACGCGTGGAAGCATGGTTGGAAGGCATGACAAGGTGTTTTTCCTTAAGGGACTATGCGTCCAACTCAAAGGCGAAGATAGCAATTTTTCAGTTAAGAGACAGCGCCTTGAACTGGTGGGGCAACCTGGAAAGACAACTACATCTTACCTCAGACACCGTATCCTGGGAACTTTTGGACGAGAGGTTCCAAAGAAAATATCTACCAGCTTACTATGAGGAACAGCAGGTAGGAGCGTTTCATGCACTAGTACAGCGAAACAGGACCGTAGAAGAATATGAGATCAGATTTATGGAATTGGTCAAATATGTTTCGTATATAGATAATGACCAACGACAGGCAGAGCGCTTCATCTATGGATTGAACCCTAAGATAAGGGTTATGGTGCGGATGTGGAAACTGTCTTCAGTAGCGGAAGCTATGGAAAATGTGCATTATGCGGAGGAACACATGAACTTAATTGGAGGTATGAGACCGGCCTTTCTGCATCATCCTAGATTCGTAGGGAAGACCCCTAGGACATTTCCCAGGGGAGGGGGCTCAAGGCCACCTCCATATGGTAACAAAGTCGCACCAAGGACAGTAGCCGCAGGGATTTCAATGGCAGCAAGTGTAGCATCTCGTTCATCACCAACGACACAGGCGGGTCCACGACCATCTTAGGGAATAGCTAGCAACGACAGGAGTTCCAGGGGACGGAACTCGTTTCAAAGATAGTCACAGAACATTGCGTAGATTCAATCTCGTGTTACCTGTTGGGGATGTGGAGGACCCCATTACCAGCGTGATTGCCCAAAGTTACAATCAGGATTCGTGCATAGAAGATGAAAGGCTATGATGGGAAGAGCAAGTAGCAGCCACCAGATTTACGCAGCGGTTAATAATCGTCAGGCCCAACATCAATCCACGGTGGTGGAGTCATCAGGTACGCTAAATCATATCAATGTTAAGATTTTATTTGATTATGGTGTGACAGATAGTTTCATTTCACCATCTGCATTAGAAAAGAGTGGGTTGGCAGCCTACGAGCACGATGACTTTAAACAAGTCGAGATGGCTTCGGGGGGAAAACAAGCGGTAGGACCTAGCATCGATAATTGTATAGTAGACCTGGGAATGTGTACTACCAGGTTGAAGGTATATGTCACTGATCTCAAGGCGTACGACCTAATCATTGGAATGGATTGGTTAGAAGCTCATCGAGCTTTGGTAGATTGTTTCGCAAAAAGGGTGCTCTGTATAGACGACGAAGGAAGGCCAGTGAAGATCCAGGGTGTACGGAGAAAGGTGTCATTACGATTTATGTCAACTATGAAGGTTAAGCGATGCTTGAGGCAAGGGTGTCGACTATATNCCTACATATCTTGAAGAGTCCCACATATGCTTTTCCTAGTTGTTACAGTTTTATTTGGGCCACCATTTCCTATATACACCTTGTTAGTTAGTCATTGATTATTGAGTAAGCTCTCGTTTCTCCATAGTTTGATTCCTCCCAATATTATGACATGCTCACAAGTTGTTCTAGGGAAACTCGTGGGCTTCCCCTAGGTTGACTCAAGGAAATTCATGGGCACCTTTGAAAAAAAATAAAAATAAAAATTAAATCACATTAAATCCATGCTCATGATTGGAAAGTATGGGGTTCGTACACATGTCCATGTCCTAACTTCAACTCCCAACTACCTTAAATTCTTTCCTTGGGTATAAATATGAGTCTATGGTTGGGGAAAAGGATAAGATTCCATTAGCAATGATATGTTGGAGAGATTGCAAGAGGATAAAATCTTGGATTCGTATTGTTGTTCCCCTATTTATAACCCCTTAGCCTCGAACACACTTTTGTCTTTGAGTTGGGTTCATACTTCTCAAAGAGTTTTCTTAACCATAATAAAGCTTAAGAATATAGGTGGAACATTAGTAGGCGTGTGGTTCAGGTTGGAAGAACCTAGGATTTGGTGATAAAGTTTCCAGTGACATTAATCAGGTACTGTATTTTGTTTTTCATGTTTATATAATAATAAAGATATATCTTCTCCCCCCCCAAAAAAAACAGATTGCAATATGTTTCACTATTGTCAATTATGTTTCATTTGATGATTGAACTAACCCCCTGATAGTTAGTTAGAATCAACTACCATAAATTCATAATGTTATTCAATAATTTGAATTTGTTTGAAAAAACAGAGTATTCCCACACATGATGAACACCTTAATCAACCATTCACACAACTAGATCAAAGATCATAAAACCTGTGCTTTTACATGGTTAAAACCCTCTGAGAGGGAAACAATCCATGGCCCTAGCCAACGTGGCCACTTACGACAATACATTAATGCAAAATAAAAATAAATTCCATAAGAGTTTCCCATAATTGATCATCAACACGTGACTCTTCATGCTCTTTAAATAGAGATCGTCGATTAATTAGGTGTTAAGCCATGGATCAATAGTTGTAAGTATCAAGGAGAATATGAGCCATTATATCACTCTATGTATAAAACATATTGTGACCATCGGATTACATAAATACAAATTCATAATAATGCATACTAAAGAAACACAACAAATAAACACATGTTTACCTAAAGACACATTAGACCAAGTCGATCTTAACTAACTCCTAAGTGATTAAATTTCCTAACATCCCCCCTTAAGAACAACTTGGGATATGATTTAAGGATTCACAAAGGTGGCACAATAGGAGAAGGAAGGAGGCATTAGAGCCTACCCCACTCAATGACAACTTTTTAAACTCCTAACACAGATTGAAGTTTGGAAAACTTTGCTTATGTAAGAGACTTTGTGAAAATGTTTGTAACTTGATAATTTGTAGGGGAAAATGGCACTTCAAAAACATTATCATGAATGATCTTCCTGATGAATTGCATTTGTAGCTCAATGTGTTTTCTATGATAATGTTGAACTAGATCATTGACAACCTTGATGGCACTTCGATTGTTGCACTAGATGGTGGTTAGATGTTGTTTCTGAGATCCAAACTCTGAAAGGGTCTGTCGAAGCCACAAGGCTTCTTGACTTGCATTAACCATTGCTTGGTACTCTAATTCTATCCAAGAAAGATAAAGAGCTTGTTGTTTCTTGCAATCCCAAGTGATAGGTCTAGAACCAAGACTGAAAACATAACCTACAATTATTAGGGTCGGCAACCTAATCGAAGTCAGTGAAACCAACCAAGAAAGGAGTACCCCCTAAACCGTAATGTATCCTAAACTGAGTTGTACCCTCAACATACTGCAATATCTTTTTTGCTACTTTCCAATGACTCTCATGGGGTGTTTGCACATATTGGGCAACAAGACCAACATCAAAAGTCGATGTCAAGAAGAAAGTTATCATTTTTTTGCATACCAAGCTTAAGGAGCTTCCTTGAGAACATGGAGAGATTTCTTAAGGAAATATACAAGGCTGGAATCATTTTGATCATACACAAGAGGTTTCCCCATGTGTATTTCTTCTTATAGATCCCCAAGCAAGAAGGTGGATTTAACATCCATTTAATGGACCTCCCATCTATGTGAGGCAACAAGGAATAGAACAAGGCAAATAAAATTCATTTTGGCCATGGGAGCAAAGGTTTTATTGTAGTCAATTCCTCCACTTGAGAGAATCCTTTGACAACTAATTGAGTCTTATGTCTTTCAACACTTCCATCTAATGCATACTTAGTTCTATACACCCATTTATATTTGACAAGTTTTCTTCCTTTCAAAAGAGGTACAAGATCCCAAGTATCATTTGCCATTAAGAAATGATATGTTTCATTCATTGCTATGTTCCAATCTGGATGGTTAAAGGGTTATGCAAATGTGTTTGGATCATGAGTCTTTGAAACTGGATCATGAGTCTATTATATCATGGAAATAAATCTAAATTACTATATTAAATATAAAAAGAGAAAAAAAGACATTCAACTAAAATAACCTTGAGTTGTTAATACTAATATTATAAAAAGAGACAACATGTAGATCTTACAATTAAATGTTGACATTTTTAAGATTTTAATAGTTTGTAAGATCTACATGTAATGTCATGGGATGTTTATGCTTACGATTAGATCTTACAGTATGAGGTAAGGGATAAGTTTACATGTAAAACAATTAGATTAAACACTTTCTCCTATAATGTCCAACATATGTGTTACACTTGTATTTTCCACTCTAGGGCTTGAAGAGAAACCAATGATGCATTAAAACTAGAATGACAACTTATACCAAGGAATTTTCTTGTAAAATACCATAATTAAGCCTGATCACACATTTCCCAAGAAGAAGTGTGGCCGACCGAGGCTTCCTCATAGATCAGTCATGGTCGGTTGCACGTCTTCTTTGGAAAAGGGTAGCTAGGATTAATTATGGCATTTTACAAGTAAATTCCTTGGTACAAATTGTGATTCGAGCTTTAATACATCATTGGTTTCTCTTCAAGGCCTAGACTGGCAAATGAAAGTGTACCAATATGCCCACATTAGATCTCAATACTAGGTTAAGGATAACATTATATTGGTTGGGGTTAAGGATTAATGTATTAGTACAAGGGTTAATATATTAGGATGTCTTTATTTTGTTGCATTTGTCAGTTTTTCACGTGGTATCTTTACCATTAAAGTATAATATACACACTCTCTCTCTTTTTGCAGTTTTTTTTTTTTTTTTAATTGTAACTAGGAGATTTTATATTAATACAAATTGTAGCAGAGCTCACAGAGAGATTACATCAATAGTATGATTCAAATTTTTTTAACCAGAACTAAAAAAGAGAGTTATCTTCCAACATATAGTTTCACCCATCTAGTTTAGTGGACAAAACACCCCACAATTTCTTAGTGTTGTATATTCTACAAAATAAACCTAAAACCCTAATTACTTTGTAAAACATTAAACTTAACAAAAGGTGTGATGGATGGTCGCTTATTCCATTGCCACTTTTGTTGGATTTGAGTCTTTCTTGACAATTTTCAATCATTTGGAAGCTAGTTCACTATTTCTTCTTCCTTTAACATCCCACAATTCGAATTTATTGACTGCACTTGATTATATGCTCTAGACTTCTCACCCTTGTTCAGATTTATGACCATGTTCCTAAGAATATTGCATTATTCCTCCAAAACAACTATTTGGCTCTTCTATTGATCTAAAGTATCCACAATGGTTACAATTTAGGTGGCGACCTAATGTTCATGATCATGCATTTTTGTTGTGGCTTTGAAGATTAACCTTATGTTTCCCTTAATATCCTCCTCATGACTCCTCAAGGCATGCCTAATCTCTTGTGATTCCATGTAGTCCATCAGAGAAGAATAACAGTACAAGATCCAATTCAATTTTGAGGTCTCAATGTTGCCTACAGTTCCTTGCCTTTTCTTTACCTTCATTTCACTCAAATCCTAGAATAGATTTTGATTAGACTATGAACAATCCAAGAAATTACCCAATAGAGTGTCTCTTTTCAATGTTAATGGGAGGTTTGACAATGAAAACAAGGAGTCAAGAGATGAGCTTCTCAAGCCCAAAGACAAATTAAACCAAGTGGAATTGAACCTCGTTAAGTTGAAGAGAAAAATAGGAATGCCATTCCATCCCCAAAAGGCCCCTAATTGAATTTAACAAGAATCAAATCAAAAGAGCACACACCCAAAAGGATGGAACCTCTCGAAGAAAAATTAAAATCATACAGAGAAAACAAAGGTTCCCTTAGAGGAGAGACTAAAGCAAGAGCAATATCCCCAAAACTGAAACTTGAAACAAACCTAGTTACTGCAATCACTTCATAACATAAAGGAAACATAGGTGGTGGCTTACCCGTATTCCAAAAGAAGACTCAAAACACACACATAAGACAAACCAATATGCTAGATCTCACCAAACTAATCCATAGGCCTATAGACTAGAGTCTCCACACAGGAAATCCAAACTACAAAGCCATAATCCTAGAACATCGAGGTAAATTTCCTTCCATAAGTTCAAATACATGCAGAGCTGAGTGTTTATGCATGTGACAGTATGGCATGATTCTCTTCTCATAACACGTTATGCCATACAACAAGTTGTCCTTACTATATGCCATGTGCCTCTGTAATTGATTGATATGTGCCTTGTTCTCCATTATAATGTCAAGGAATAGGTTTTTTGTATAACTTTCCATTAATAGCAATGTCCCCCACTTTTAAGAAATTGCCTTAATTAGCACAATCATCGACTAAGGATTTATTCTCCCTTAACACATGGTAAAAATTGACACATGAGAATTTAATTGTTTCTTATTTTTCTTGATCTATCACCGATGCTAAGAGAATGTCAGTTGGACAAGTGTTCATGACCATATGACTTATAATGTTTTTTGAATCTCCCACCACATTGAGTTTCTAAATGCAAAAGATAATGGTGATATTTAGACCTTGCGGTAAACCATAGACTTATGCTTGGTTATTAAATGATATACCAAGAACACATGCAAAAGAAACGTTGATTGTTCCTTTGAGGTTCATGATAAAATAAAGACTTGAACTCGAAGCCTCTTATTGTACTGCCTCCGACGACAGCACATAGCGATGAGTTCGCTCTGACTCTCCTATTACTTCTGGTTTGACTTAAAACATTTCACTCAAACCTTATGTTGAACATACAAAACAGTAATAAGTATTTTTTTTATAATAAAAAGTTGTATTTTTCTTGTATCTTATCGGTCCATACATTTAGAGTGTTATTGCAAGCTTCACTTTGT
The DNA here is from genome assembly GCA_000966675.3 of Picea glauca. Taxonomy (NCBI): domain Eukaryota; kingdom Viridiplantae; phylum Streptophyta; class Pinopsida; order Pinales; family Pinaceae; genus Picea; species Picea glauca. The sequence continues at coordinate 64,591 of JZKD02S1960726.1, forward strand.
TCAAGGCTTAATACAACCCCTGGATTGGCGCCATGTCTTCAAGATTTGGATCGATAGTTTGGAAGCAGTGCATCGCAGCATGCTGCCCTTGTTTAATAAAATAACTTTCAACCAAATCTACAATCTTTTTTCATAATTATGTTTTGGGTTAGTTATTTTTCATTATTTTTTATGTTTTTATATATTTGTGACAAATTTTTTAACAAAAATAAAAGAGCGTTAATTTTTTAAAAACTTTTAAAAACAAAATAAAAGAAATTAAAATTAAAATTAATTAAAACTTTGGAAATATAAAAGACACACCATAAGGGGTAACACCCCTTTACCAATTACTTTTTGTACCATGCTTCAATTAATCATTGAGAAATATGCTTTACTCTCTTTACTATGATTCAACATAAATATTTTTTAACTTTTTAATTTCTCTATATATATTGTGATTGTATAATTGTTTTTTAACTTTTGATAATAGTGGTCTTTTTAGTTTTGAAAGACCGATAATAATGAAAAACGTATAAAACATTTTTTTTTTCGCAATATTTTTTTAAAGAAACTTTGGCACTAATTGTTTTTTGGAGTTTGTAATTTCGTTATTTGTTTAAAACATGAAAAATTGTGTAATATAGTTATTATTAGTCCATGCCACGAGACTATAGCAATGAGTTTGCTTTCGATGTGACATTGATGTGACATTAATTTTCTTTTGACCATAAATTTGTATATGCAATGTAATGTTTAACATAGGAAAACAAATATATATATTTGGATATAATAAAAATATTTGTGTTTCTCATTTCTAATTGGTTGATAGAATTGAAGTGTTATTGCTCCCATCACGTCTTTCAATATGTAGAATTAATTACATAAAAAATTCACCAATCACCACATCTAAATATAAAAAGTTGTATTTATTATTATGCGTTATTATATTTATATTATATTTATTATCTAATATATTATTTATTATTATATTTATATTATATTTATAATATATTTATTATATTTATATTATATTTATGAATATTATAGTTCCATT
>JZKD02S1960737.1:9733-21466 GCA_000966675.3 Picea glauca
GAAGTACACGGTTATACTACAAATATTGTTGCTACAGTTTTAATACTTGGATATATAAATAGTGAAGAAATCTATTTGTATAGACTTACTGTGTTTAAAATGGAATTCCTTCTGAATCTAGTTCGTACCATATAAAATTATGTTTGTATATATAAGTACAGAACAAAGGTTATCCATACATCATAACCTAATATGAATAATTATACAGATTCATAGTCCTCACCATTTATCGAAGTAGGCTAAGACAAGTTTGGAATATCAATATAAGCATACAGTATTCAACATTCATATAGAGTAACATATCCATACATAGAATATCAATATATATGTTTAGATCTATACAAAGGTCTGATATTTGAGTTTTCTCTTTTTCAAGGAGTCTATTTTTGTCCATATATAAATCCCCTGAAAGAAAACATAAGTTCCTTTCCTTACATTTCACGATTATAAATCAGACTGCAAATATAATAGACAATAAAATACAAATCAGAACACAGTGTGAAAGAGTAAAGGGTAGAGGATTAAAACTATAAAATCGATGAAATTCGTTTCCATAAGATCCAAGAAGAAAAATAAATACGGAATAACTATCCTTAGAATTATGTTGATATCCATTTCTAGAATTCTTCATTAAGAGACCAAATTGCTTGATAGAGGTCACTGTCCATATTTCCCTAAAATCGAATACTCAACATATAAAATTTAACCACATATGAATTCAGCCAGATATACATTAATAAGGTAATAAGCCATTATCGTTGTTGAAACTTAAAGTACAGAGTTACAGGGCCGAGCTATCCCTTTAATAGACTCTGGTCTTCATGGTGCTCACCCTTTCGACTTAAAATTACATAAAAAAAAAGGAACAAAAACCCCTAGGGTACTCTTTAAGCATAATGAATTAAAACTTGAATACCTTTTCAACTTTTGACCAAGAGTTTGCACCCGAATCTATGCATGGTCGAAGTCCCTACAAGGAATTTTCAAGTTACATTAGTATTGTATAATAAAAGCAGAATGGACAGAACCTTTAATAGAATAGTGAATGATAGGAAGAGTTTAATGAAATGTGGTCATTTACGCCTGGGGTAGAAGAGGAAATTTCAAGGGGAAGTCTAAACCCTGGACAATAATAATAATCCTCTCTCTCTCATAACTATGCATTTAAAAAAAACAAAGCATAAGGAGTAGTCCAGTATACTGAAATTGCAAATTTCCCCATGACTAAAGGAGACTTTCCATAGAGCCAAATCTTTGAAGGAAAGACATTGTTTACAAAGAATCCATAAGAAATAAAAAATATTGGAATGACACAAATCCCTCTTGACTTTTCTTACTCATCATCAAACAACGATGAGAGTATCGTAACTTACCATGAAGATGAGTAGCTCCTACATATCTCACCAGGGGAAAACCTCTAGACTGTCAACTACCATCGAAGAGGAGAAATGCGTAAGGAAGAAACAAAACCCTAAACTCTAGGCTGGAGAAACCCAATGGAGCAATAACCATTACTACATAGACTGATAGTAGGAGTATGAAGGATCTATCTGACCATGTGACATAACAGAGGTGGCATAAGTGTATTGGATACAAGGTGAGTGGTGGCCTCATAATGCAAACTCGCAAGGCCTCCATCAATAGACTGGACAGAGGATTATTAAGTCCTACTGACAGAAAAACCCTCAGTCTTCTTGTCGAGTTAATGCACTATCACGACTCACTCATTGTTCAGTTAAGATGATTTAGTTCGTTATCCCTTCAATTGGACTATGGGGAGGGTAAGTTAGGATTAGAGTGAGTCGAAAGTTAAGTACCTTTAAACGCTCACAAGCTGTGACCCTTAACCCTTGAGTTTTTCCTTTTATAAAAGTAAATTGTTTCATATTCAAGTAAGGGACCATACATAGGGGTGAGGGCTAAATTGTTTATAGGACTAAAAGTCCTCTATATGCCATAAATGTATAAATATAATTGTATTGTGTCTATTAGTAAGATGGAAGGTGATGCCAAAGTCAGTTATTAAATAGGATAAGGAGGTTCATAATAGTTCAATTGTCATTCATAACTTCATTGTTTGAAGACTAGGAGAAGTAATGTTTCCCAAACATACTAATAAAAACAAACAAAATGGGTAAATTGGGCTACATTACATATGGTATCAGAGAAAAAAGTTACAACACTGGGCCTGGACAGGGCCACATTAGTTTCTTAGTATATATTTCGATTTATGTAAAACTAATAAATCTTATTATTACAAAGAGAAAGCCATTTCTATTTTGTGTTAATTATGGCAGCTCAAGAGGGTGCAGAAATCAAGAATGAAGGAAATCTACAGCAAGGACCTCCTGGAGATCCAAGACAGAACAATGATGGAAGCTCACCCATGAAGTTGTTGGAAACAATGAGGAATCTTATTGTCAAACTGTAGATTTTGGAAGCCAACAATGAAAAATTGAAGAAAGCACAGCAGGAACAACAAGAGATAAATGAAGTCCTGCTGCAAAGTATAGTGACCAAGAAAATCCCAAAAGATGATAGCCATGATGAAGAGGTCAGCAAAAGGGCCTCCAAGAAATCTAGGCCAGAAACAGAAAAAGGAGATAGTTTGTCTGAAGGAACACCTTCATCTAAAGACAAAACTAAACCAGACAGAAAAAGAAAACAATTAGACCACCTTGAAGGAGAATTTAAAAAGATTAAACCAACTACCTTTGATGGAGAATCTAGGACAGAAGAAGAAGCTGAGGCATGGTTGTTGGACATCAAAAAATACTTCTAGATTTATAACTATTCCAACAACATGAAGGTCATAATGGACATATACATTCTGAAGGGAAAAGCCAGCATTTGGTGGTAGGACCTGAAATTGGCCAAGGGACTAAAGGAAAAACAATTGGAATGGTCTGACTTTAAGAAGTATTTTAAGAAACAATACCTTTCTAAAAGATATTATGAAAGAAAGACAGAAGAATTCTATGAGTTACGACTTGGACAGATGATGATGGAGGACCTTATAAATAAATTTCTGGAACTACTAAGGTTCGTACTGTACATCCGGGAGGATAAGGTAAAAATCCAACGATTCTTAAGTTGTTTACCACAATCCTACAGGGACAGAATTGAGTTTGACAACCCTAAATCCTTGAGTGAGATATTCAAGAATGCACGAATGTGCTATGACCAGTATAAACAGTGGGTAGAGTTTCCCAAGTCCTGGAAGGATAAGAAGAAAAATTGAATGAACCAGTGGAAGAAGGGATACCATCCAATTCCTTATCGAAATGAAACAAAAAGTTTCCCAAGTAAGGATTTTCACTCCAATCATCCGAATGCACAAGGTAGCGTTAAACTGGTAAACCTAGGAGTGAAGAAGTTTGGGGACAACTCCTGCGAGCCATTAAAGTGTTGGGACTGTGGAGAGAATCATCTAAGGAGGAACTGTCCACATTTATTTTCAGCAAACAAAACTATTGTTCACAATTTGCAATATGACAGTGGGAGACGTGGGCGGAAGACTACATCAGATAAATGCAGCCATTGATGGTTGACAAGCTGACCACTAGTCCTCGGTTGTATAAATTGAAGGTAAAATCAATAACACTTGAATTTATATTTCAATTGACCCTAGTGCTATGTTAAGTGATATTACTCTTGATGTGGTAGAGTCAAATAAACTTAAGAAACTAAAGGACACAAAATCATGGCTTGTACAATTATCAACTGGTACTAAAAGAAAAGTAGTTGACTTTGTTTCGGATTTTGAGTTCATCTTATATGGTCAAAATATAAGAACAAATTTGAATATCCTACCATTAGGATCTTACGATATGATTATCGGGATGGATTGGTTGGAACAACAGAAAGTAGTTCTAGACTGTTATAAAAAGATACTTAGCTATAAAGATGATTTTGGTGGTGTTAGAACAACCCAAGGCATACCAAAACCTGTATCAGTCAAACAAGTTTCAGCGATGCAACTCAAGAAATGTATTAGAAAGGGATGTCAAGTTTATGCCATCCAAGCAACGAATCTATTAGAAAAAGAAGATAAGCCAAAGTTAGAAGACTTTGTTGTCCTACGTGAATTCAAAGACATGTTTGTGGATGAGATACCAAAATTAACTCCTAGAAGGGAAATAGACTTCTCCATATACCTACTACCCAGTTCAGCACCTATCTCAAAAGAAACTTACCAAATGAGCCTACTATAACTGACAGAATTAAAAATACAATTATAGGAATTTTTGGACAAAGAGTATATCCGACCGAGTGTCTCACCTTGGGGGGCACCAGTCCTCTTTGTGAAAAAGAAAGATAGTACTCTAAGACTATGTATCGATTATAGACAACTGAACAAGATGACTATTAAGAAGAAATACCCCTTACCAAGGACAAATGATCTGTTCAATNGACAGGGCCACATTAGTTGCTTAGTATATATTTCGATTTATGTAAAACTAATAAATCTTATTATTACAAAGAGAAAGCCATTTCTATTTTGTGTTAATTATGGTAGCTCAAGAGGGTGCAGAAATCAGGAATGAAGGAAATATACAGCAAGGACCTCCTAGAGATCCAAGACAGAACAATGATGTAAGCTCACCCACGAAGTTGTTGGAAACAATGAGGAATCTTATTGTCAAACTGTAGATTTTCGAAGCCGACAATGAAAAATTGAAGAAAGCACAGTAGGAACAGCAAGAGATAAATGAAGTCCTGCTGCAAAGTATAGTGACCAAGAAAATCCCAAAAGATGATAACCATGATGAAGAGGTCAGCAAAAGGGCCTCCAAGAAATCTGGGCCAGAAACAGAAAAAGGAGACAGTTTGTCTGAAGGAACACCTTCAGCTAAAGACAAAACTAAACCAGATAGAAAAATAAAACAATTAGACCACCTTGAAGGAGAATTTAAAAAGATTAAACCAACTACCTTTGATGGAGAATCTAGGACAGGAGAAGAAGCTGAGGAATGGTTGTTGGACATCAAAAAATACTTTTAGATTTATAACTATTCCAACAACATGAAGGTCATAATAGACATATACATTATGAAGGGAAAAGCTAGCATTTGGTGGTAGGACCTGAAATTGGCCAAGGGACTAAAGGAGAAACAGTTGGAATGGTCTAACTTTAAGAAGTATTTTAAGAAACAATACCTTTCTAAAAGATATTATGAAAGGAATATGGAAGAATTATATGAGTTACGACTCGGACAGATGATGATGGAGGACCTTATAAATAAATTTCTGTAACTACTAAGGTTCGTACTATACATCCGAGAGGATAAGGTAAAAATCCAATGATTCTTAAGTTGTTTACTACAATCCTACAGGGATAGAATTGAGTTTGACAACCCCAAATCCTTGAGTGAGATATTCAAGAATGCATGAATGTGCTATGACCAGTATAAACAGTGGGTAGAGTTTCCCAAGTCCTAGAAGGATAAGAAGAAAAATTGAATGAACCAGTGGAAGAAGGGATACCATCCAACTCCTTATCGAAATGAAACAAAAAATTTCCCAAGGAAGGATTTTCACTCCAATCATCTGAATGCACAAGCTAGCATTAAACTGGTAAACCTAGGAGCGAAGAAGTTTGGGGACAACTCCCGCGAGCCATTAAAGTGTTGGGACTATGGAGAGACTCATCTAAGGAGGATCTGTCCACATTTATTTTCAGCAAACAAAACTGTTGTTCACAATTTGCAAGATGACAGTGGGAGACGTGGGCGGAAGACTACATCCGATAAATGCAGCCATTGATGGTCGACAAGCTGACCACTAGTCCTCGATTGTAGAAATTGAAGGTAAAATCAATAACACTCGAATTTATATTTCAATTGACCCTAGTGCTATGTTAAGTGATATTACTCCTGATGTGGTAGAGTCAAATAAACTTAAGAAACTGAAGAACACAAAATCATGGCTTGTACAATTAGCAACTAGTACTAAAAAAAAAGTAGTTGACTTTGTTTCAGATTTTGAGTTCAGTTTATATGGTCAAAATATAAGAACAAATTTGAATATCCTACCATTAGGATCTTACGATATGATTATCGGGATGGATTGGTTGGAACAACAGAAAGTAGTGCTAGACTGTTATAAAAAGATACTTAGTTATAAAGATGATTTTGGCAGTGTTAGAACAAGCAAAGGCATACCAAAACCTATATCAGTCAGACAAGTTTCAGCGATGCAACTCAAGAAATGTATTAGAAAGGGATGTCAAGTTTATGCCATCCAAGCAACGAATCTATTAGAAAAAGAAGATAAGCCAAAGTTAGAAGACTTTGTTGTCCTACATGAATTCAAAGACATGTTTGTGGATGAGATACCAGAATTAACTCCTAGAAGGGAAATAGACTTCTCCATAGACCTACTACCCAGTTCAACACCTATCTCAAAAGCAACTTACCGAATGAGCCTACTAGAACTGACAGAATTAAAAATACAATTATAGGAATTGTTGGACAAAGAGTATATCTGACCGAGTGTCTCACCTTGGGGGGAACCAGTCCTCTTTGTGAAAAAGAAAGACAGTACTCTAAGACTATGTATCGATTATAGACAACTAAACAAGATGACTATTAAGAAGAAATACCCCTTACCAAGGACTAATGATCTGTTCAATCAAGTAGGTGGGGCCAAGATCTTTATAAAAGTTGGATTTATGATCTGGTTATCATCAAGTTAGAATAAAAGACAAGGACATAAACAAAACAACTTTTCAGACAAAATATGGACACTACGAGTTTGTAATCATACCTTTCGGACTCACTAACACACCAGCCACATTTATGTGCCTGATGAATAGTATTTTCAGTCAGTACTTAGACAAGTTCATGGTATTATTTATCGATGATATTCTGGTCTATTCAAAAATAGAGGAGGAACATGATGAACACTTAAGAATAGTTTTGCAAACATTAAGGAAACACAAACTATACGCAAAATTTGACAAATGTGACTTTTATCAAAAAGAAATACAATATTTAGGACATGTCATTTCCTCATAAGGTATTGTCTTAGACCCGGAAAAGAGAAAAGCCATTATGGAATGGCCAGTACCTAAGGATGTGATAGATATTCAGTCATTCATGGGAATCACCGAATATTATCGCAGATTTATAGAAGGGTTTTTCAAGATAGCCTACCCTATCATGTCATTACAAAAGAAAGGGAACAAGTTTAACTGGTCGCTAAAGTGTTAAGATAGTTTTAGCAAGATGAAATAATTATTGACATCGGCACCCATTTTGAAGGTAGCAGAGCCAGATAAAGACTTCACAGTTTGTGTTGATGCAAGTAAAGAGGGACTAGGTGGTGTGCTAACTCAGGAAGGGTACGTGATTTCTTACAAGTCCTGGAAATTAAAAGAACACGATCAAAACTATGTCACTCATGACTAGAATTGGCAGCAGTAATACATACCTTAAAATTGTGGCGACACTATATAATGGGTAGGAAATTCCTACTATTGACAGATAATAGCGGGGTGAAATATTTGTTTAACCAACCAAATCTTAATGCAAGACAAGCAAGGTGGCTAGCCTTCTTGAGAAAATTCGACTTTGAGGTGAAACATATCAAGGGTAAGGAAAATAAATTAGCAGATGCTTTAAGCAAAAGAATCCATGGGTTACTTGAGATAAATATTAGCAGGGCAAAAAGTGATCTGGAACAAAGAATAAGGACGGGAGGTATTAACGACGAAAATTACACTAGGATGATGGAAGAATTTCAAAAAAATATCACAAAATCAGAGAAACTAGATCTAAGTATCAATAAGAAGGGAATATTACGATTTAAAAACAGACTTTACATACCAGATTTAGCAGAGTTAAAATCAACTGTTTTAGACGAAGTGCATAAGAAACCATATTCTGGCCATCCAGGTTACCATAAAACAATAACAACACATAGAAAACTATTTTACTGGCCTAATATGAAGGGAGAAACAACAGAGTACTTGGCTAGGTGCCAAGATTGTCAGCAGTTTAAGGCCGAACACCAGCATCAAGCCGACCTATTACATCCATTACTGGTACCAGAATGGAAATGGGAGACTATATCACTGGACTTTATAACAGGTTTTCCTAAAACGCAGAAACAAATGATTCTATCATGGTTGTAATCGATAAAATCAGTAAGTCTGGACACTTTATTCCTGTAAAGTTTACTTTTAAAGCTATAAACATTGTTGAAATATTCATGAAAGAAATTTTTAGACTGCATGGTATTCCTAAAATGGTGATTTTAGATAGAGACGTAAAATTTACATCTTCTTTTTGGAAGGAATTGTTTGGAGGACTAACCACTAACTTGAACTTCAGTATGAGCTATCATCCACAAATGGATGGACAGACAGAAAGGACAAACCAAATCATAGAGGATATTCTTCGCATGTACGTAAGAACAAAAACAAGCAAGTGGGAAGACTACCTGCACTTCGTAGAATTTGCATATAACAATGGGTACCAAACTTCGGCTAAGTTGAGCCCTTTCGAAATACTGTATGGTAGAAAGTGTAGAACTCCAATTAGTTGGGATAACCCGGCTGATAGACTCATGGTTGGACCAAAAATGCTCCAAGAAATGGAGAACATGGTAAGAAAGGTACAACATAACTTGAAATAAGCACAGGATAGACAAAAGAGCTATGTAGATCAGAAAATAAGACACTTGGAATTTCAAGTGGGAGGCCATGTTTATTTGAAAGTCAAAGATCGAAAAAGATCCTTGAAGTTAGGGAACTATGCCAAGCTGACACCCAGGTTTTGTGGGCCCTTCGAGATTATAGCTCAAATTGGACCCGTAGCATATCAACTTGCATTTCCAGCTAATCTAAGAATTCATAACGTATTTCATGTCTCTTTGTTGAAAAAGTATATTCATGAACCTAATCATATGATTGATTGGAACTTGGTGCAGGTGGAACCCAAAGGTGAGTTCCAGGTGGAACACCTGTGCATTCTGGACCGGACATAAATAACACTTTGGAACAGAGTCGTTTCTCAGGTAAAGGTGCAATGGAAACACTTTAGTCCTGAGGAGGCCACTTGGGAGTTGGAGGGATATTTGAGGAAATCTCATCTAATTTTGTTCTAGGAAAGGAACAAACAATGAGTTTTACTGAAGTGGGAAAGGATGTGACATCCCCAAAAATAAAATATTTTTGAAATTTAAAATTGCTGGAAATTTATTCTGTTTTTAGTAAATTCGAATTTGGAAACTTTTTTCCAATTATGGAAATTCCGAATTTCGAATTTGCTAATTGTAACTAATTATTTTGACTATTGGGCAGAGACCTGATTTGACCCAACTAACTATTTGACTATGAAAGTTGTATGAAAACAGAATATTTTATATTGATTGCAGGACGACAAATGGAACAACCATATTAAATTTAGTTGACCATGACTCCATGAGTGGGGAACATGTTGGAAATACCTCTCAGCTGATTATTACAAGTTGCAAATCAGTGATTTGGCCATTGGCATCTCCTGAAAATTAGGGATTTAGAAAGATGTGAAAATTCCCAAGGGAGGGAAAATACCTAGGTAAATGATAAATAGCATATGTGAGGAGGCAGGACGCTGCCAAGTATGCTAATAAAAGAGACTATGGATTTTTCCTTGTTGTTATGAGCACTGTTGAGTAAGTGTGAGGCAAGGGGATAACTGTTGGAATTTTGGACATTGCTGAGGAGGAGTCTTCCAAGTTCGCCCTCATGGATTCATGGTCAGGCTAGGGGGTGAATCGGGCAAGTAATTTTGGTTGCCTATTCTACAGTTGGGACAAACATGGTTGTTCCCTTTTCCTTCCCTGCGAATTAGTTATGATATGTTAATCTTTCCTCCCTCTATTCAAATGATTATATATATATATATATATATATATATGATGTAATGCATCTGGTTATGCTAATGTGAAATATTTTCAGGAATGAAATCTGGTCATTTGTGTAAAGTTTATAACATATGACAAAATTCTTGAAATGTTTCTCCTGTAATTAAATTTCTAGGAAGAACCATCTATGTATGATTAGATTTGAACAAGTCTGTGTATATATAACATTTATATTTTCATATATATATATATATATATATATATATATATAGAGAGAGAGAGAGAGAGAGAGAGAGAGAGAGAGAGAGATGTAATTGTAGTTGGTACTTTGCGTAGGCTTTATTGATTAAATGAAAATTAAATGACTATAACAAAAAAAACAATTATACAGAAATATGTTGACATAGTATACAGACAAATAGTTATTCCAACCAGAAATCAACTATGATAATAAGGGAGTTATAGAATAGCAGGAATTATATGGAAATAATTGAATATACCTATACATTTTTCCTCTAACAGAGCACTACCATAGATTATATAGCATCCTCATTGTACCATTGAATAATTTTTGGATAATCTCATCGTACTTACTACATAAAGTCAATTATGGAAATATGCGGTTATACCGCAAATATTGTTGCTATAGTTTTAATACTTGGATATATAAACAGTAAAGAAATTAGTTTGTATAGACTTACTACGTTTAAAATGGAATTCCTTCCGGATCTAGTTCAGACCGTATAAAATTTCTTTTGTATATTTAAGTATAGAATATAGGTTATATATACATCATAACCTAATATGAATAATTATACAGAGTCATAGTCCTCACCATTTATCGAAGTAGGCTGAGACAAGTTTGGAATATCAATATAAGCATATATTATTGAACATTCATATAGAGTAACATACACATACATAGAATATCGATATATATGTTCAGATCTATACAAAGGTCTGATATTCTGGTTTTCTCCTTTTCGAGGAGTTTTTTTTTGTCCATATATAAATCCCCTAAAAGAAAACATAAGTTCCTTTCCTTACATTACACAATTGTAAATTGGACTACAAATATAATAGACAATAAAATACAAATCGAAACACAGTGTGAAAGAGTAAAGCGTACAGGATTAAAACTAGAAAATCAATGAAATTTGTTTCCATAAGATCCAAGAAGAAAAATCAGTACGGAATAACTATCCTTAGAATTATGTTGATATCCTTTTCTAGAATTCTTCATTAAGAGAACAAATTGCTCAATAGAGGTCACTATCCTTATTGCCCTAAAATCGAATACTCAAAATATAAAATTTAACCACACACAAGTTCAACCAGATATACATTAACAAGGTAATAATCCCTTATGTCTGTTGAAACTGAAAATACAGAGTTATAGGGCCAAGATATCCCTTCAATAGACTCTGCTCTTCATGATGCTCAACCTTCCTGCTTAAAATTACATTAGAAAAAAGGAAGAAAAACACCTAGGGTACTCTTTAAGCGTAATGAATTAAAACCTGAATACCTTTTTGAGCTTCTGACCATGAGTCTGCGCCCGAATCTATGCACGGTCGAAGTCCCTACAAGGAATTTTTCAAGTTACATTAGTATTGTATAATAAAAGCAGAATGGATATAACCTTTAATATAATAATGAGTGATAGGAAGATTTTAATGAAATGTCATACTCAACTCACGGTGGGAGAACTGGAGTCTTTTCCTCTATCGCATCTGGTCGTATAAACGTCCCAGGTTGAGGGGAGGATGGTTCAGGGACTTTTAATTGGTACCCTCATAAACAGAGAGCCCCATCATTAGATCTCGGTTCCCAATCCTTTAAAGAATAAGAATGATAGTTTCAATATTAAAGAAAATTAAT
>JZKD02S1960748.1:0-46120 GCA_000966675.3 Picea glauca
ATGTGAACTCCCCGTGGAAGATTTTGTAACCCAATAACCAACTCAAAATGATGCTCCAAATACTGACACCTGTCATGTGGATCTAAATAAGAATATTCATCCACATAGTGGAAAAAGGTCGTAGCAGAATCTGGAATGAATAATACCACTGTAGAATATGTAGACTGAACGCTGGTAACTAGGTCCTGATGTGGGACTTTGATGTTCTCTACAGAAGGTGGGGTAGAGTCATCAAATAAAATATGAAAGTGGTTGTCATCCCAAAAATGACAACTATCCATATACCAATCATCACAATTTGCCTCAAAATCGTACCAAGCACATATTTCTTGATTATATTCATCCATGAGGCCCTTCATAAGAAATCTCTCCTGCATGTTATTCAATGAATTTTGAATACTACGAAAACTATCATTGAGGCCATCTGTGAGACTGTCTGTGAGGCGGTCTGTGAGGCCATGTGCAAATACATCCAATGTGTCAAACAATTGAGCTTTGAATGATTCAAGAATTTCTTTTAGGTTTTGAGAATAAATAGCCATGTAAGCATCCTATGAACTCACCCAATAAGTTACAGTAGAAAATCGTGACTTTTTCTGGAAAAACCCTAAAAAACTGTTGAAGTTAAAATGCTCATAACTTCACTTCCCGGACTTCGTTTCGGCTGATTTTTTTTTTTAAATTGGGTGAAATTGTGAGAGGAACTCAGATCTGTAATTTAATTGGGAAGATTCGGCCTCCAAATACTACATAAATAAAAACAAATCGCGTCGTTGTCCACAGAAAAAACCCTGAAAAATTGCAGATTTTAAAACCTCAATATCTTGACCTTCCAGACTCCGTTTCGGTCGTTTTTTTTTTTTAAATTGGGTGTTTTTCTGAGAGGAAATCAGATATACAACCATTTTCTGCAAATTTTGCATCTAAATATACCGAAAACTTCGATAATGTCGTAGCCCTCTTTTTTCTGCTCCGAAAAAAAAATCTGCAAAAATAAAAATATTTGCCCACAACTCCGGCCAATGAAAGTGCTCTGATACCACTTGTTAAGAACCTGAATAGATCTACAAATATAATCACCACAAATACTGAATACAAAATAGATCCATAGAGCAAGATAGAAGAAACCACACTTTATTATTACAAAACCCTTCAGGTAGGGCAACACCATACAATGGATCCTATTATGGAAGGGATCCTAAGATTGAATACAAAAGAACCACAACAGATATACAAGAACAATATGCAAAATCTTCTTTATTACTATCAAACCCTTAGGGTAGGGCAACACCATACAATGGATCCTATTATGGAAGGGATCCTCTCATGTTCACTTGCCTCTTCGAGGGGGCATCCTCCTATTGAGCTTCAACTCCAAATACAATACTTCTTTTCCTGTTTCATTACATTGCTTGAACCCCTTTATATAGTGCTACCATCACCTAAGAACATTCTAGAGGAGGAATCTTCCAGAAGTAGAACCTTCTAAGAAGTCCTCTTACATTTATTATATCTAACTACCATAGTGGGTCTTATTTAATAATATAGTGGACCTAGTCCACCTTACATTGAATGACCTCCACTATTATCACTATGGGCCCTCTGGGCCCTCCACTACCTCTCTAGCTACCTTACAAACTTCTCTTAATAAAATTGACATGAAAGAATTTAACATGTATTTTTTTATTTTTTTTCTAAATAATATGTAAACTTGGGTAAATGTAAACTTGAATAATGGCATGGCATCTTAAACCAACCACTCCTCTCTCTCTTACTAGTACATTGTACTAAAATCCTCCCTCACAAAATCCATACACTAATTTAAGTCCAATAAAACATGAAGTGTGTTGATGTTGAGTTCATACAACATATAAAAGTGCACTAGGCACACCATCATAGGCATTGAAACAAATTTGATGATTAGATTTACGTATGTAATTGGAAAGTATATATAAATTGTTTATTAATGTACTTTATCAAGTTTCATCATTATCTTTTGGAATAAGATTTGATTTGTATATTATGATTAAGAGGTTAAAAATAAAGAATATGAAATAATAAAAAACTTGTATAGATGAGAGAACTATACTCAAAATTTGTATAATATATATTCATTCAGATTTAAGTATGCCATTGGAAAGTATATATAGATTGTTTATTAATGTACTTTATCAAGTTTTATCATTATCTTTTGGATTAATGTACTTTATCATTATCTTTTGGAATAAGATTTGATTTGTATATTATGACTAAGAAGTTAAAAGAAAGAATATGAAATAATAAAAAACATGTAGGGATGAGATAATTGTATACTCTAATTTTTTATAATATATATTTATTCAAATCTTTTAGAAAAATACAATTATATTTTAAAATTATTTATTTAATATTTTGTATAATTATCTATTTTGTTTGAAACTTTTGTAAAGTGATTTGTATTTAAACATATTTATTAGTTTTTTGTTAGGATATTTAGACATTTAGGAGTTAGTTAAGATTTACTTGGTTTAATGTGTCATTAGGTAAAAGTGTGTTTCTTAGTGAGTTTCTTTAGTATGCATTAGTATGCATTTGTAGTTAGGAAATCTGACGGTTGTGATATGTTCCCGACATAGAGTGATCGGATGGTTCATATTCTCCTCGATCTTAATGACCATTGATCTGTGGCTTAACACCCGATTGGTCCATGATCTCTATTTAAAGAGCATGGAGGGTCATTTGTCGATGATCGATTATGAGAAAATCTCTTGTAAAATCTCTCTGTAATCTTTTTCTTTTGCATTAATAAACTTCTCCAAGTGGTCGCATTGGTTGGGGTCCTGGATGTTTCCCCGTAAGGGTTTTACCACAATAAAACATCAGTGTGTTGATATTTGATCTGGTTGTGTGAGTGGTTACTAAAGGTTTTCATCCTCTGTTGGAATACCTATGTTTTTTAACATGCTATCAGAGCCTGTTTGAAGACCCTCTCCCATTGTAGATCGAGATTGTGAAGCTGAGTTGCCTCATATTCATTTTTTGTCATTTATGTACAGTTATGGGCTGAGAGGACTGTTCCATTGCATATGAAGTGCTCGTTTCAGTCAGGAATATTTTTCGTTTCACTCAAAAAGGTTTTTGTTTGCCCAAGATACGGTCATTTCAGTCAGATCCAGACGCAGAAAGTCTGAAGATGCATTTTTAAAATTTTTGCACAGTATTATTTTGGTTTTATATTATTTATTTCCGGGTTTCTACTCTTTTAGATCTGTGTATGATCTTTTCCCCGCGCCCTATGCGATCTCGAAAAATCAGAAACAGATAGGAAAAGGTGCATCTTATGGGTAAACTAACCGAGATCTAACCCTTGTTGTCATCGAGGAGCGAACTTTTTTTCTTGTGTGAAAAGAGTTTCTTTTTAGCAGCAGCAGCACCACCACAACAACACCCCCAATCCTCTTGTTAAATAATATAATATGTTTTGCTAGACCATTTGGTTAAAATTTGTCTTATTAAGTAAGAGGTCTTGAGTTCAAGTCTCTCTTTTGTTACTATTTTTGAAAAATTTCATGCTAAAATTGTAATGTGTATTTCACTTCAAGTATAAAAGTGAATCACCATAAGTAGCTTTAATCTTTTTTTAGAGTTATTTATTTTGGATGCAACTTTTCTTTTATAAAGTAACTTCATTGTAAAAGTGATCCCACTTCTCTTTATAAAAGTGGGTCACTTCATAAAACAACTTACACCACCACGTGCTCCTTTGGTTACCATTTATGTCTTTTTTTAAAAATGGCATAACTCTCACATCTAAAGTCCGTTTTCAGTGCCATTTTTTTTTAAACCGTCTAAATTTTCAAGATTTTTCCATCTAGATCATCGGTTTCAGTTTTTAAATCCATATTATCTACATATTTAATATGGATTCTACAAGTGATCTCTCGCTTACCATCACCAACTACTTCCAATGGAAATCCCATATGAAGGATTTATTAAGAAGTAAAGGCTTGTACCGGACTACCTTGGGAAAGGAAACAAAACCCATTGATGCTGATAAGAAAGTCAAATGGGATAATAGGAATGACGAAGCACATGGATTAATCAGAATTTCCATCTCTCCTGATTTAAGGTTCCACCTTTAATCAATTGATCAACCCAAAGAAGCTTGGGACAAGATTGAATCTATGTTTGGTAAACACAATATTATTCGAGCACAACAGTTAGAAAATCAAGTATTGACTTTAAGTCCAAATGATTTTTCTTCCATTGAAGACTATCTATCTAAGTTTAAAACACTCAAAACTTTATCTGAAGAATGTAATATAAAGATAAAAGAAGATCGTTGCATCTATCTTATTCTTTCTAAGCTAGGTAGTGCATATTATGTGTTTGTATCTACCTTTTATGCCATGCAATAGGCTCTAGGGAAAGCTTATAAAAAACCTAGTCCTAAGAACTTTTGTGATGCTTTTATTAGAGAGAAAGATAAGCTTGTACAACTTGGAGTGATCAACACTGTAAGTAACTCCTGTTATCATCATAACAATTTTCAGATCGGGATCCAAGTTTCAGAGATTTAGCAAAAATCCACATCGCTATGGAAGTGTGATAGTTTGGAGGATAAGATCTTATATGGCAACATGTGGAAAAATATAGTAGAGGTGAGAAAGGTAGGATTCAACGGACCGTCGATCTAAAAGAAGCTCAGATCAACGAATAAGGCAAATATCGGGGAATGAAGCAGCGCGAAAGATAATTATTCGAAGGTGAGCTGGGGAAAACTACCATGGTTTCGTTCATGGATGCGTGGCGTCTCTAAAGGTACATCTGGGCGAAAAGAGGTCTACCTAAAACCTCTTTCTCCAATCCCCAATATTGAAAGTTGTTGGGGCACGGTGGACCGTAGATCTTAGAGCGATCCAGATCAACGACTAAAACTCATATCGACGATTGAAGTAGCGCAAGGATTAATCATTCGAAGGCGGGTCGGGGAAAACTACCATGGTTTCGTTCATGGACGTGTGGCGCCTCTAGAGGTACATCGGGGTGAAAATTGGTCTATCTAAACCATTTTCTCCAATCCCCGATGTCGATAGGCACATATAAAAGGAGGATCCCCAACATTATTTTATGATACTTTGAAACATTCAAACATTCAAAATTTGGCGCAAACCATCCATTCGAAACTCAAACTCAAAGTTGGATCAGATTCGTGTTTTCTTCACCGCTTAACAGGTATTTTTCACAATGGTCACTAATCCTGTCATGTTATCCGTGGATGAACAAGACATAGCCTCTAGAGAAGAAGCCCTAATTGACAGGGACTTCGATGTTTTCGACACAGAGATAACAGTCTCACTCGTTTCTGTGTCCAGATCGAATTTGTTAGACAATGTTGGGAAGCAGATCCATTTTCTCAAAATGGCTCAAGCCTCCATTACCCATTATGTCATAGAAGTAGTCTTTCCTTTCCCTGAGTTCATAAGCTGGTGTGCAGAGAAATATTCACATGAAGAAAGAGTTATTTTGAATAAATTAGGGTCAGAGGTTTTATGTGAAATAGAGAGCATGTCACTTCGACATACCCTCAATGTATCAGAGTCCTCCTTCATAGCGTCAGAGCCCTTCGACGAAGAGAATATGATCATAGTTTACAGAGAATGCCCTTTAGAAGTAAAAACCCAGTTTCTGCAAACCATTGTCAAACCTAAACACCATTCAGAAGATCTGTCGTTACCTATCAATGTGAGCATTATGATCATTGAGGTCCAGTGGGCTTGTTCCCTGCTTAGCCAATTTTGGGTTTAGATAACGACAAGTTCATATTATAAGTCATGTTAGGTTTCTTGTTAACCTTTTTTATGTCAGAGTCTCGTCAGTCGGTCTGTATTAGTTTTGATAGAATCATCGCTGATAATATGCATCGACAGCTAGTCAATTTCAATTCATTGAGACACTTCAGATACTACACGCACCTACTGAGGATGTTCCTGGAATTGAATAAGACCGAATTCCTTGAAACTTCTTTCATCTAAAATGAATTTCAAAAGGATCACCATGCTTATTTTCATCAATAAGATCATGTCTAGGATGTACAGTCTTATCTTCGGCTCAGACTTGCCAAGGGTTCAAGAATAAATGAAAAGTTTTTTACAACCAAATCCAGAGAGCAGAGTAGGGGATTGGATGATGTTCATACAATCTACTGTGATATGGGTGTATAGATATCAATAAGGACCTTATCTTTTACTAGTCTTTTTGACTCCCATAATTTTTTCTTTAGAGTTCATCAGATAAAGGATCATTTTAGAAACATAACACTTTCTGAAAGCACACAAGGCATCTAACTTAAAATTTCCTTTCATGGTAGGACCCTTTGTGGTAAAAAACAAATCTTGTTTACCTTAGATCCAAGACAAATTCAATGAATTCAAGTTTACACAATTACAAGGAAGGAAATATGACCCACATCAGATCATATCAAAGAGAAGGTTGATGAGAAAATTGCCCCCCTATGAGCATGAGCATGTTGAAGGATTTGATAAACTAGCTAATCTGGAACATGTACAGATATGGAGGTCACTTTGTAGCATGATCGGATAAAACCAATAGAGACTGCCCCTCAGCAGATCCAGACACATAAAGCTTCTCCAAGCTTCTCCATTTTTTAAAGAGCGTGACATAGGAAAATAACTATGCTCAAGGTTCTGGGTTTAGTCCCCAGATTTTTGCTTCATTTTTTAATGAGCTTGCTACAGAGAGGAAAACTATGTTCAAAACCTTTGTTTCATTTTTTAACGAACTTTCCATAGAGAAGAGAAACTATGCTCGCAAACTCTTCTTGATCATCGATTCCAAGAGGATAACTCTCTGGAAGGACACCATGTCAAGGGACAAAACTCGGTCATGGATTCCAAGAGTATAACGCTCTGGAAGGACACCATGTCAAGGGACAAAAATTGGTCATGGCGTCCAAGAGATCTTCATTGGATGGAAGAAAAATGCTCTATAAGGAACACATGTTGAGGGTCTCATCAGGGGTAAGGAGATCAAGCTCCAATAGTCCTACCGAAGAGATCACCATGTCAACTATCGGATCTAAGTCATCGGAAGTTGAAGTCATGGGAGATGTTGTTCCAGAGTTTGTACTTAAGGCTATAAAGTTCTGAATCTAGACATCCAAAAAGAGGGTGAAAGATATAAAGGAAGAAAACAACTGGGAAAAGAAGCTAAGGCTGATTTCTGAGTTGTCAGGGTCTAGCTTCCAATTGTTCTTGAATGTTTATGTCCCGTTCAATGGATTCCCATGAATGTTTGAGTTCGGCCCGGGTAGTAGCAATTTTCAGAATGGTATAAAAAAGGTTTAAAGTGAGGTTGGTTTGATCTGAGATATCGGGTTCTGTGTTGGGTTGCCTTGCCACAGGTACAGTCATAAAGGAACATAATTTTTTATAAAGTGTTGGTTGTTGTTTCACCTTTAGATTATATGAGAAAGAATCCCAAAATCGAATTAATAGTATAACGAAATCAAAGGTCGTTTTCTGTTACTGAGTTAAATTTTAAAAAACATGCATGAAGCGAGATAAAACATAGAGTTGTTGAACAATGTGAGGCATCAATTAAGGAAGAATCTCACCTTGTGACAGAAGAAGAAAATAAGCAAGAAAAACTTTAATGAAGCATATGATATAAATCTAAACAATTCATAGGTCTTGTACCTACTGATAGCTGATATAGAGGAAAAGTTGTAAACGATTAGATGACTGAAATAAATGATCACCACAGTAGAGGTTGTACTAAATTGCAGCTAAGCATTCATTAAATACATATATGAGAAATGATGTGAAATGCGAAATAACAGAAGAAACACATAACCCAATCTTGACGAAAAAAAGATTCTTCGATCTGCCTTGTATTAATTATGGCAAAATAAATATTCTTTGGTACAATCAGCCAAAAGGAAAAAATCCCTTTGTTCTATCTTTCAAAATTATACTTATACAAGATTAAAACTCTTTGAATTCTAATCATTCTAAAAATTTCGGTTACAAATAAAAAATGAAGTGTTTCACTTCCTTGTCTCTTGCCTTCCTCCACGTGGGCAGGGCGTTTTCTTTTCTTGTTCTCTGGCTCCAAAAATAGGATGGAATAGGCATATGTTACTACTTGCCTCCAGAAGTCTTCCCTTTCCCCTGCTCGATACAATTAACACACCTTTCTATCAACTGGGCTATCAGCTTCGAAGGTTTGGCTTGGTTGTTTTCCTTGAAAGTGTAGCAATTCTTTGCCAACTGTGGCAATATTTTTCCTACTTGTCGGTCTTCCGTGATGATAGACCACAATTGCAATCTTGGTTTCATCAACCATTTATCCACTTGGGAAATATTGACCTGACTTACCTGGGATAACTCAACTTGTCCTTTTTCCACATTTTCCTTGATATCCAGCAGATGCTTGGCTATGTCAATTTTTCCTAGTATTCCAGCACTACCTTCCTTATCGAGATCTAGAAAATTTTTATTTATCAAGCCAAACGTTTCTTCACAGGCATCTCTCATCTCTTTAACTCTTTTTCCGCTCTCGGATATATTATGTTCCCATGCCTTCAGTAAAATGTTACCTCTGGTTTGCTTCGGGATAGACAACCTGGAACTGATGGCCACCTCTTCTTTCGTTGTTACTATAATAGCCTCTTGGAAAGAAACCCGAGCTGCCCCAACTTCTCTTTCTCTCAAGGAGATATCCTTTAACACTTGTTCTATCGTATGAAAATGATTCTGTATGGTTTCTACTTAGGCAAGTAGATCTTGTTGAGCTACTTCTACCTTCTTTCGTATTTTCGTTTCTTGGGATTGGAATATCATTATGTCTATGACCTGGTTTTCAACATAAATTAATTTAGATTGCAACAATTTTATTTTCTCCTCCTATTGACTTACCTGTGTTTGGCTTATTTGTGTCGACTGATGCATCTGCTCAAGATCGGATTTAAGTCTCTTGGTTTCCTGTTGATCAATTACTCTGTCTTTCTCAAAACCTTTATTTGCCTCGTCCCTGGAATTCACCTCTGTCGTTGCTACCCGAGCCTCCAATTTGTTGATCAAGAGGTTCTTTTGTTTCAACCATGCCTTCAAAGTTACAACTGAATATTGGTTGGTTGTTGCATAATCCCCCAATGTTCCTGCTACCTCATCGACGAATTATTCCTCTTTCAAGGCTTCTCCATCTGCTAGGATTTTGTATTTTTTAGCTATTGCGCCCTCTCTTTGGTATGTTTCTTGCTTCACCACGACCTTCCTTTTCTTACTGAATAAGAATTCACTAGGAGGAAAATCCTCTCCAGAGATAGGTGTTAGGTCCTCCTTGAATATCTACTCTGTATTGGGGTTCCCCTTTGCGAATTTTAAGGGAGTGACGGATGCAATGGGGTTGCCGATTTCCTTGGTAACTATCTCTGGGTTTCCTTGTTTTTGGTTCAAGATCTCAGTTTCCTCTGTCTTGTCCTGAGTCTCTTATTTTCTAGGGTTCACGCCCGTTGAAATTTTATCTTTTGCTTGCTATGTACCTGGAGATTGTGAGTTTCTACCCTATAAAAATTTGGGGAGGAAACTTCTCCTGTGCTCTTGGAATTTATAAAAATCGACCATATCACTGGGCAACAGAGCTTGAACCCGGATTAAGACTTCAGAGTAGGACCTCGCGCCTCGGAAGATTTCATCATGAAGTGAGTCTTCATGTTTGTATCTCTTCAGCCCATAGCTCGCCATGTGATTACTCACAACCTTATTAGGGTCATGTTTCTTAAAATCAATGTCTACCAATTTCATTTCCTCCAAGGTCATAGCCTCCTCTTTGGCATGGCTGAAATCTAATAAGGAAATTGTACCAATGTGAATGGGGAAGGGTGGTCATACCTTTTTCGATACTCCTTTGAGCTCCTTTCTTATCCTACCAAGCACAGTTTTCCTAGCAATCTCGCGACATACTATCTTGTCTTGTAAGAATAGCGGAAAAGCATATGGGGGGACAGAGTTGCCAAAAATGCTAATATACGAAAACTCCACTTTTATATACCAATCTGCCATGCTGCTCAGGTTGGCCGTGATGTTATCTGAAATCCTAGGAAGCAGATGGCCAAAGATGGAGACATGCATTGGTACCATTACCCAGTTGAAAATCTCGTAGACAAATTCTTTGGCTTTATCTTCCCAGAGTTTCAAGTGGTAGACATGAATAGGCTCTGCAATAGTTGGAGTCCATCTCCAACTCATTAATGGGAAAGGTGTCATGAATCAAATAACATCCATAATGTAAGTGGACATGAAGAATGAGGATGCTTTCCCGCTCGCCTTTTGTGCTCGATATTCTGTAATTAGACTGGATAGACTGTCTGACAACAATTTGGCCCAGTCGAAAGAGAATCCCTTTGCTACTGTGTGAATAAGCGGTACCCATGGGAGAAAGAAGTGAGAGGTGTCCTCCTTCCCATACAGTCTGCAAACCATCATTGCTATATACATGAATTGTGGTACCAACGAGGATATTGAATAAATTCCATTAGTATCGGCTCTGAATTTCGCGGGGTTCGAAACCTAGTCTTTGATCAGATAGGATAAGATTTTCCCAAACTGCTCGCATTCCTTCTTTTTAAAACCCTCTAAGAATTCGATATTGTGAGTAAGGTTTGGTGTGGGAGACAATTTATACATTGCCTGTAAATTCTCTGGTCTGAATGTCCCCATTGCCACCTTCTGCTCATTGAATATTGTCCTAGTCGGGATGTCTACATGGTCCAACACCCATCTGATCATATCATAATAGGGAAAAATATGTGGCCTTGCCGCTATCTTGTGCTTCTTTGACTGAGCGAAGATTTTGTATATGGTGGAAAATTCGTCTTTCTCGTTATCTCTAGAATCATCTGGACAATTTATTAGCTCAGATTGCAGAATGTTGGAGACATACATCCATGTTTTGACAGTATTGATACTTCTAGGCGAGGTATCAGAAATAGTATCTGAACCTTGCCCTGGACTCTCGGCGGCTTCCTTGGATGATTTTCGCGGAGCCATGATATAGAACTTTGCAATTAGATCCCCTGTCACATAAATGAAAACACATACATAGGTTATCTTGGTGAACTGGCTCTACGCAAATTAGAAAGAAACCTAAGATAATGACTGAAACCTTCTCGCTTTGAGCACTTAAGTCTGTGCGAGTCCTTGCTGACAAAACATTTAAATCATTTAATAGAAATATTTAGAAATAAAACGGGATCTTACTATCAATCACCTCACTAAATTTTAATAAATGCCATAAATGTGTGATAATTCACGATTTGGGAGGATCGTGGCAACGTTTAATTCTTGGTCCGTAAGCTGTATAGGTTGAAGCTCATTTAGGGTGTTAATTTATCTAGTTCAACCTTTTAGTTAAGTGCGTGTAGTCCTTAATCCCCTTTTCAACGTTCGTAGTATCAGATGATTTTACTCCTAGTCTTTGAACCACGAACCCCGAATTCACAATAGTGCGATTTGGTTGATTAAATGTGATTTGACTTAAGATTTTAATTAACCATGATTAGTTAATGAATATTGCGACTTTGGGGATCAGAGTTACAAACGTGTTGTTTTTGAGGTAACAACCGTCGATTCGCGAAATCGCGAAAAATATTAACTATGGCTTAAAAGTCATTGTTCTTGTTATTAACCAGATTGTCTTAAAACAATTTTGTGACTTCGCATGTCGGAGGTTTGAAGGGAGCTCGACGTATAACTCCTAAAATGCGAGAGCACGAGGTAATAAAAGGTGATAATCCATTCTTAGTGGTTCAATAATGATGATTAAAACTAAACCAACTATCGCCATTTCGCATGTCGGGATACTGGGGCTTTGGTAGGTATAATCATGATATACACGAGATCCCAAAATCTGATTTTTTAGGCTTAAGTGTATCGTTTCACTACTTAGAAAATAGGTGGCTCCAACCTTTTATAACTAGAGTATTCGTAAAAAATACAAGTGTTCCAACATAGGCTCCAACTAGGGATCTCGTCTCCTTGTGGGACGAGAAGAATAGTAGACCAAGTGCCTTTATTGGGTAAATGGAGTGATTAGATTGCTTCTGCGAAACTCGTTCGAAAGAGGATACAGAGGGAGAAAGGGGGTTTCATCCTTACTTCTAAAATCCTTTGAAACTTAATCACTTTCTTATCTCAAAGTTATTCCATTCGATTATTTCCTCTTCCCTAAAACTGAATTCGGGTCTACTCAAGATGATCCAAACAACCTGGGGAAATTGAACAGGTTTTGTTGATTTTGCTTGCATCAAGGTGAAGTAACTTCAATGCTTTTAATTAGGGAGTCTTACACGCACCTGGGATGTAGATCAGGTTTCAAAGAAAACTGATTACCAGAGTACGGTACAATTCATGTGTAATAGCCTTATAGATATTTTAGACATTTCTTCACTGCTAGTGAGCCTGTTTAGTACGCCGATGAAGTTGTCTGATTCCCTTTATTGAATTTCCTTTCACCACTTCAAGCTGTAAGTTTGCATTTAAACGCTGAGATGAGGGCAATCGTTTTATGAATTTCCTTTCATCATCTCTTTTCGGACTAGATGGGGGCAATCAATTTTTTGAATTTCCTTTCACCATCTGTCTTATATTTTCCTTTTCCATGGAGTGGGGGCAATCAATTAGTAGAAAGTATACCAGGGGTAATATCTGCGTATAATTTTGTAGCTGAGGTCTATCAACTCACTTTGATTACTTTGAATCAGTTTTCCTTTGACCTTCTAAACATCTTAGTTGGCAGGAAAGCTTTAGGGGAGAGTTTATTTCCGGGGGCCTTCTTTTGAGCAAGACTAATCGTCAATACCTGTTGAAAAAAACAAGGGAGTTAGGATTAGCCTAAGTATATATTAGTTCAGTGAGAGATGAGGGTTCGCAAGAACTTGCCGCCTTTTTTGTTGGCATTCGTAAAAATTGTTTACCGGCTCTCATAGCTAAAGTGCAACCTCTTTTCCCTTTGCGAAAACCATGGGAAGATATTAGGATTCAAGGGGAAAGAATCAAAGATTCGAGATAGATCAGCGAAGAAGGTTTCAGATTTCATAAGAACAGGCGTTATAACACAATCCTGACTCCTGGAACTTTTTTCTTATTTAGGACGCTTCACTTCTTCTGTTTTAATTTGATTATTTTTATCTTATCCAGGGGAAATTTTTAGAATCCATAGTAAAAAAAAATTAAAATTCTTTTGATAATCCATCGAGTGAAAATTTTCATACTCATGAGACCATTATTGCACCTAGGTGACCTTCATTTGCAATCTAGATATTTAGGGAATTCATACGTTTTCATTACCGTTTCGTTCTCATCTTAGTAAATGATCTTTTATCACCTGTTTCGGGTGAATCGGTTTCCAAATACATGACTTTCTGTCTTCCTCTTTATGATGTTTGGGCTGTAAACCGGAATCCAACTGGAATCCTGTAAGAAAGAAACACGAAGAGTGTCAGGATTTTAAAATTTATGGAATTCAGTGTGTTGAAAATTTTGTATCACTAACCTATTTTATTTGCGATGAAAAGGAAAATAAAACTTACCGAAAATCTATAAAAACAGAAACACAAACTGGTATATACAGTGGAATTTTGGAAATAATTTATTGCATATAGTGCTTCAGATAACGCCCGTTGATAGGGGCGTTAAGGGTTTTACTACCCAAATTTTCTAACAGAAATGAGTTCTTCCCTTCAGAAGCTGTGACTTTGAATGGGCCATACCAGATATGGTCAAATTTGCCATGTTTTGCCGAGTCTTCCCTTCTAGCATCCCATTTCAAAACTAAATCAATAGGGATGAATTGCCTGTATTTAGCCTTATGATCAAACAATGCTTTCATATTGTCTTACTTCTGAAGTCTTTCGTCTACCTCTATTCTGTTCTGCTAAACTTCGATCAACTGATTTATTCTTCTTTTTCATCCTGCCAAAGTTTCATCATGAGTAGGGCCACATTTATGGGTAGCACTACGTCGGTCCCGTATACCATTTGAAAAGGAGAAGTGCCAATCGATTTATTGGTGCCTATCCGATTTGCCCACAATGCATACTTCAAATGCACATGCCAAGATTTTTTGTTTTCGTTCAACACTTTTTTAATTATGGTAATTAAACTTTTATTCGATGATTCAGCGAGTCCATTGCCTTGGGGGTAGTAAGTTGTAGAATGGCCCAATATAATATTGATTTTTTGGCAAAAGCTGACCATCGCCATAGATTTGAATGCCTGGGTGTTATCTATAACTATTTTTCGGGGACAACCAAACCTAGATAATATTTTTTCTTCCAGGAAACCTATGACCACTGAATCTGTTGCTTTTCTGGTCAGAATAGCTTCCACCCATTTGGTAAAATAATCGATAGCGGTCAGGATCCATCTATGTTGGGCACTGGAATGTGGGTTAATTTTGCCTATAAAATCCAACCCCCATTGTTGAAACAGGGCTTCCGTTTTAACCGGAACCAAAGGTAATGCTGGGAGTTTATGCTTGCCTGCGAAGAATTGGCAAGATTTACAGGCTCTGACTTTGGTATTGACATATGAAAATAGTTTAGGCCAGTAATATTTTTCCCTCAGGATTTTATAAGATGTTTCTCTCCACACATGATGTCCTCCACATACTCCTTCATGAAAATCGTTTATGACCTTTTTTGTTTCTGATTCTACCAAACAAACCAGTAGGAATCCTAGAGGGTCTTTCCAAAACAATTGTCTATCGGACACACAATATTTTACCACATGCAATTTCAGTTTCCTGGCCTTAGATGGACACAACCCACTTGGGCAGTTTAGGGTCAGAAGGTAAGATACTATGTCTTTATACCAACCCGATGAGGCAAACTTCTCTTCGATTATGGTTGGAGATATTTGGTCATTGAATTCATCTATGTCCACACATCCTTCGTATTCTTGCAGGTTATTTATTCCGAGTGCTCTGAAATTTGATTCAGCTAAGAGCTTAGCCAAACCCTATCCTTTTACGAGCTTCGTTTGTTTTACTTCTAGATCAAATTCTTGAATTTTAGCGAGCCACCGACCCCTCTTCCTGTCACTGTCGGGCTGCACCAATATATCTTTTATAGAATTGGTGGACACATATGCAATTACCTTGGAGTGTAACATGTAGGTTATGAAATCCTTCAGTGCCTTTAACATAGTGTATGCTTGCTTTTCCATTATATCATATCTCAATTCTGCATCTCTAAGGCTCTTACTGAAGAATGCTATCGGTTTCTCAAAACCCTCTTCGTTCTTCTGGAGGAGTACTGCAGCAATCGTGTGTTCAAAGGCAAACGAGAAAATTAGAAACTCTTTTAGATAATCAAGGTTGGCTAGCACGAGTGCTTCGCCTATAACTTTATTGATATGTGCAAATGACACTTTGTCTTCTTCCGTCCATTTGACTTCGTTGTTCTTCTTCAACATATCTGTGATCAATTTTACACTTTCAACAAAATTCAGGATAAATCTCCTCAAAAAATATATTTTTCCTAAAAATGATTGAATTTCCTTTACATTTCTAGGAATATTTATGGTGTCTATAGCTTCGACCCTTTTAGGATCGATTTTAATTCCATCTCAAGACACAATATGGCCCAGGAGTTTACCTTCTTGCATCGCAAAGTGATATTTCTTAGGGTTTAAGGACAAACCAAATTTTCGGCATTTCTTGAACATTTGCTTGAGATGTATTAGATGATCTTAATCAGATTTAGAGAAAACAGTCATATCGTCAAGATAAATGACCACGAATTTATCTCTCTCACCAACGAAAGCGATATCCATAGCACACTAGAAGGTAACACTTGCATTCATTAAACCAAAAGGCATTTTGTCATACATAAATGTGCCCCAAGGGGTAGTGAAGGTTGTTTTCTCTTTATCGTGATCGCTGACAGCGATCTGATTATAACTGGAAAACCCATCGATCATTCAAATTCTATTTTCCCCAACCACCTTCTCCAAAATGTGATCCATTTTGGGAAGCGGATAATTGTCTTTGAGGGAGGACTTATTTAGATTTATAAAATCTCTCCACTCTTCTTCCTAACCGGGACTAGGTTAGCTACCCAGTCAGAGTATCTCAGTGGCACAATTATTTTTGCGTCCAAAATCTTTTTAACTTCCTTTTCGACCACGGGCAATAAAATGGGATTGATTTGCCTGAGTTTCTGTTTGAAAGGTTTAACAATGGGCTTCAAAGGTATTTTGTGTTCGATCATAGTGGTGTCATAAGTTCTCAACTCATTGTAAGACCAAGCGAACACGTATTTATACTGCTGGAGTAAATATGCATACTTACCTTTCATCTCAGGGGGAAGATATTTTGATATCTTTACTATTCCAGGCTCCTCTTTGGTCCCTATATCACAATCTTCAACTTCTTTTGGTTGAGGTTGTAAACTAGATTTTAGGGGCATGTCATTTTGGTCAAACAATCTTTCTAGAGGGATTAGTCCTTTTGGAATCTAATTGTTTTTTAATACTAACATGCGATGATTCACGATATTTTCTTGGAACTCTTGAGGATCCTCCCCTTCTTGCATAATCCAAGTATGTTCATTTTGGTTTTCTTGGTCAATGTGAGTTTCAGCGAAGTCATCCACCATTTCAAGGAATTTTCTGATCTGTTCGTCATCTTTGAAAACCTGCCAGTGTTGTATATTATTCGGTATGGAGGGTTTGTGCCTCACCTCTATATGATACTTTAGTTTGAAAGCTGTAGGAGGTGCTAAAGTTGAGGCTACTTGGGCTAATGAATAAGCTTTTAGGTTTTCTGCACGTGGAATGTAATGAACATTTACCGATGAGAAAACAATTTCCATTAGATCCCAGGTGCAATTTATGTAATATATTAATCTCGGGTGTTTGGCCTGGTACTGCCAATTTATCTGCTTCACAATGAACTCCGCATCTCCATAGACTTCCAAGTTCTTTATGTTCATCTTCCTGGGAGCTTCTAGTCCCAAGACTAGGGCTTCATACTCACATACATTATTTGTGTAGTCTATGTCCCACTGTAGTCTGTAAGAAAAGGGTATAACAAATTCATTTTCAGGTGTTACAAAAATCACTCCTGTTCTTGCTCCTTCACATGACGAAGTTCCATCAAAAAACATTTTCCAAATCCCAGTGTTATACACATTTTCATCTATCTTTATTTATTTATTTTCCTCTATAAAATTTTCTTCTATACAATTATTTACACCATCATCAAAAGATTAAATACAATTTCCCAAGTCTTGATTGACGACATAAACAGGATAGTTATTAGGATTCTTTTGATCACTTACTGTATATGCTAACCATGTCTCTCTGTATAACTGAGTGAATTGTCCACCAAAAACAAGAATCGTGGCATAGGTCATGTCTAGTTGAAGAGATCCCCCAAGCTTGGCTCCCCTAGACCTATATAAGAGCAAACCATACTTCAGAGGTATATCAACGATAACTACATCCATTAGAACATTTTTTACCGTAACTTGTGTAAGAGTTACCACTAGATCTTTGATCATGCCCATACACTTAACTCCTTGAATCGAAAGAATACAAGTCTCTGTATGGCCTGGTTATTTCGAGGCCTAGTCTGTCCATAATAGACTTGGGCATCACGTTATGCGAGGCTCCGAAATCCAGCATGAAATTGTGCAACAAACGATTGTGCATGTTTAGTGTAATGTAGAAAGGAGCGACGGTATCCCTAGCACCTTCAAAATGTGGACCAAAAGTTATATTAGGCTTGTCATCTTCCAAATTTATCATTTCAGACTGACTCTCTAAATCTGAAAAATTGATCATCTTGGTTATTTGTTTTTGGTATACAGGATTCTTTGCCAATTCGACTAGGGGTATTGGTATCTTAATCTTATTTATCTCATTTTCTAGGCTGAAACCTCTCACAAGTTTATCTGTTTCTTTGGTTGAAGCTTCGATCTCCTTCCTTTCTAAAATATTTGTTTTCATTTCTTTATTTTTAGTTAGTTTTGTTTCTAGAGTCTGCGTTCCGGCTATCTTAGCTTTCCCAGCTTGGATATCAGCCTCCTTTATTTTGGTATTTTGTGAGTCCACTCCCTTTATTTTGGCATTCTGCGTCTCAGTGTCTTTCGGAGCGGGCTCATATGTTTCGCCTCTTGGCATAAATTTCTTTGGTTGAGTAGTTGACATAGATTTATTTTTAGGCCTCAAATTGTACTTGTGTTGGAGCTCGGCCATTATAGTATCAACCATCCCTTGATAGGTAGAACCACCTGCATTATTTATGTTGTTATCTTTATTTGACGGTTGTTTTGTGTTCAGAGACCTCTCATAATCTTCCTTGGTTAGATGAGGTTATACACAATCATCGCCCAAATTGTTAACGTCTTCTCCTAGATCCTCAAACTCTTGCAAGTCATTTCCTCCTATAAAATTTTCGTTTTTTAAAGGAGTTTGAATTTTTTGGTCTTCATTTTTAATCCATCTTTGTTGAATTTGAGGATTGGGGTCTCTTATGAAATATCTCTTAACGAATTGATCTGCTTTCGATTGATCTAGCTCCATCCTCGAAATTTTATTTGATAGCTCTTTTATTATCCTAGCCATATCATCCATTTTATCATCTGAGGACCTCCCTGATCCTGAAGGTCCTGCTTGTTCTTTAAAATGTTTTGTCTCTCTGTTTCCCATTTCTATTTTTATTTTTAGTTTACCAGAAGCCATCATGTTTGACTCAATCTCCACAGCATCATATTGCATTCGACTTAGGTCGTCCCCTCTCCTTTCTCTCAGTAAAAGTGCGAAATCAGGTTTGAAGGCTCCCACAAAGGTTACCTTGGATGTAGGTTGGGACGGTTTAACTTCGACTGGGATCTTATTATATAATTTGTTAAATATTTGAATGAATTCCATAACGGTTTCTGAATTTTTTTTCTTCAAAGATCCAAACTCAGTGAGATAGTATAAATGGTCCTTCCTTTCGCCCCATTGTCTAAGAAAGGAATCTTCTAGAGAATCACAAGATAATATTGAACCTACGGGCAGACTTCGAAACCAGATTCTCACCTGACCTTCGAAAGTTTGGAAAAACAACCGTGAATACACATGTTCATGTTCGAGACCTAGGATATCCGTGAATTGATCAAAGAAGTTTATATGTTTGACTGTGGTTAGGTCTCCTTCCCCTGTAAACTTAGGTAGGTTTTTCATGTAGTTTTCGGGCAGGTCATGAAGGGGTACTGGGAGGACTAAAGGAGTGTATCTGGCAGCTACTTTAGCAAAAATCCTGGGGGGTGGGGGTGGCCCTTGGCCCCCCACTCCTCCTCCTACAGCAGCCGCCATAGATACTCTAGGAGAGGAAACCAGTGCATTGTACAAAGGGTTTTGGAAGATGTATAGCGAATCTTTAGCTTCTTCGGGAGACGAGAAAGATGAAAAAGGTGGAAACGAGATACGGGGGCTTGGTTCCTCTAATTTGCAAGAGATGTAAACGGGGGAACCCGCAGGTGTGGAATCCAAGTATATGGTATACTCTTCGAGACTTAGTGAGGTCGGGAAATATAACTGAAGAGTTGGAGGGATATCAATCATCGCGAGTTTTACTAAGGGATTTTCGTCTTCGTTTATGTAGGGGATAGTCGTATGAGTTTCAGATTTAATTTTCAGGAAAGCTAAATTTGGGTTTAGGGTTTTGGCCTCGACTGTCTTCGTTTCTTCGGAAAGGGTTTTGATGAGAGCTTATTGCGAAGTCACCTCTTCGAGTGGAATATTGGCCTTAGGTTGTGTGTGTCTAAGTTGGTAGACCGCAGGAGTTGACTTAAGGGAACCTCTTGGTTTTAGTATTTTTTTGGGATCGGAAACGAGCGTGGTTTGTTTACCATCTAGATTTTGTCTGGTGTTCCTTCGACCAGATGCCATCTTACTTAAACATGGAGTCAACAAGCGAATAATGGGAACCTAGCCTTTAAAAGGTGTTCACTCTTTGTTCACTATCAAAGAGTAGAAACTTGAAAATGTCGTTCTCCTAGGGAAAATGATTTCGTATCTCTTCTCCCCGGCAGCGACACCAAAAAGATGTTGTTCCAGAGTCTGTACTTAAGGCTATAAAGTACTGAGTCTAGGCATCCAAAAAGAGGGTGAAAAATATAAAGGAAGAAAACAACTAGGAAAAGAAGCTAAGGCTGATTTCTGAATTGTCTGGGTCTAGCTTCCAATGGTTCATGAATGTTTATGTCCTATTCAATGGTTTCCCATGAATGTTTGATTTCAGCCCGGGTAGTAGCAGTTTTCAGAATGGTATAAAAAAGGTTTAAAGTGAGGCTGGTTTGATCTAAGAGACCGGGTTCTGTGTTGGGTTGCCTTGCCACAGGTACAGTCATAAAGGAACATAGTTTTTTATAAAGTGTTGGTTGTTGTTTCACCTTTAGATTATACGAGAAAGAATCCCAAAATCGAATTAATAGTATAACGAAATCAAAGGTCGTTTTCTATAACTGAGTTAAATTTTTAAAAACATGCATGAAGCGAGAGAAAACATAGAGTTGTTGAACAATGTGAGGCATCAATCAAGGAAGAATCTCACCTTGTGACAGAAGAAGAAAATAAGCAAGAAAAACTTTAATGAAGCATATGATATAGAAATCTAAACAATCCACAGGTCTTGTACCTACTGATAGTCGATACAGAGGAAAAGATGTAAATGATTACATGACAGAAATGAATGATCACCATAGTAGAGGTTGTGCTAAATTGTAGCTAATCATTCATTAAAGACACATATGAGAAATGATGCAAAATGCCAAATAATAGAAGAAACACATAACCCATTCTTGACGGAAAAAAGAGTCTTCGATCTGCCTTGTATTAATTCTAGTGAAAGAAATATTCTCCGGTACAATCGACCAAAAGGAAAAAAGCCCTTTGTACTATCTTTCAAAATTATACTTATGCAATATTAAAATGCTTTGAATTCTAATCGTTTTAAAAATTTTAGTTACAAATGGAAAATGAAGTGTTTCACTTCCTTGTCTCTTGCCTTCCTCCACGTGGGCATGGCGTTTTTTTTTCTTGTTCTCTGGCTCCAAAAATAGGATGGAATAGGAATCTATTACTACTTGCCTCCAGAAGTCTTCCCTTTCCCCTACTCGATACAATTAACACACCTTTATATCAATTGGGCTATCAACTTGGAAGGTTCGGCTTGGTTGTTCGCCTCGAAAGTGTAGCAATTCTTTGCCAACTGTGGCAATCTTTTTCCTACTTGTCGGTCTTCCGTGACGATAGACCACAATTGCAAGCTTGGTTTTATCAACCATTTATCCACTTGAGCAATATAGACCCGACTTACCTGGGATAACTCAACTTGTCCTTTTTCCACATTTTCCTTGATATCCAGCAGATGCTTGGCTATGCCAATTTTGCCCAGTGTTCCAACACTACCTCCCTTATCGAGATCTAACAAATTTTTATTTATCAAGCTGAACATTTATTCACATGCATCTCTCATCTCTTTATCTCTTTTTCTTCTCTCAGATATATTATGTTCTCATGCCTTCAGTAAGATGTTACCTCTGGTTTGCTTCGGGATAGACAACCTGGAACTGATGGCCACCTCTTCTTTTGTTGTTACTATAACAACCTCTTGGAAAGCAACCCGAGCTGCCCCAACTTCTCTTTCTCTCAAGGAGATATCATTTAATGCTTGTTCTATCGTATGAAAATGATTCTGTATGGTTTCTACTTTGGCAAGTAGATCCTGTTGAGCTACTTCTATCTTCTTTCATATTTCCGTGGCTTGGGATTGGAATATCATTATGTCTATGACCTGGTTTTCAATAGAAATTAATTTAGATTGCAACAATTTTATTTTCTCCTCTTGTTGACTTACCTGCGTTTGGCTTATTTATGTCAACTGATGCATCTGCTCAAGATCGGATTTAAGTCTCTCGATTTCCTGTTGATCAGTTACTCTGGCTTGCTCGAAACCTTTATTTGCCTTGTCCCTGGCATTTTCCTCTGTCGTTGCTACCTGAGCCTTCAAAGTTCCAACTGAATATTAGTTAACTGTTGCATAAGCCCTCAATGTTCCTGCTACCTCATCGGTGAATTCTTCCTTTTCCAAGGCTTCTTCATCTGCTAGGATTTTGTATTTTTTAGCAACTGCGCCCTCTCTTTTGTATGTTTCTTGCTTCACCACGGCCTTCATTTTCTTAATGAAGAAGAATTCACTAGGAGGCAACTCCTCTACAAAGATATGCGCCAGGTCCTCCTTGAATATCCACTCTGTATCAGGGTTCCCCTTTTTGAATTGTAAGGGAGTGACAAATGCAATGGGGCTGCCAATTTCCTTGGTAACTATCTCTGGATTTCCTTCTTCTTGGTTCAAGATCTTAGTTTCCTTTGTCTTGTCCTCAGTCTCTTGTTTTCTAGGGTTCGCACCCGTTGAACTTTTATCTTCTGCTTGTTGTGTACCTGGAGGTTGTGAGTTTCTTCCCTATAAAACTTTGGGGAGACAACTTCTCCTATGCTCTTGGAATTTATAAAAATCAACCATATCACCGAGCAGCAGAGCTTGAACCCAGCTTAAGACTTTAGAGTAGGACCTTGCACCTTGGAAGATTTCATCATGAGGTGAGTCTTTGTGTTCGTATCTCTTCAGCCCACAGCTCACCATGTGATTACCCACAACCTTACTCAATGTCTACCAATTTCATTTCCTCCAAGGCCGTAGCCTCTGCTTTGGCATGACCGAAATCTAATAAAAAAAATGTACCAATGTGAATGGGGAAGGGTGGCCATACCTTCTTCGATACTCCTTTGAGCTCCTTTCTTATCCCACCAAGCACAGTTTGCCTGGCGATATCGTGACATACTATCTTTGCTGGTAAGAATAACAGCAGAGCATATGGGGGAATAGAGGTGCCAATGACCCTAATATATGAAAACTCCACTTCTAAGTTTGGCCGTGATGTTATCTGAAATCTTGGGAGGCAAATGGCCGAAGATGGAGACATGCATTTTTACCATTACCCAATTGAAAATCTCGTAGATGAATTATTTGGCTTTATCTTCCGAGAGTTTCAAGTGGTAGACATGAATAGGTTCTGCATTAGTTGGAGTCCATCTCTAGCTCATTAATGGGAAACATGTCGTGAATAAAATAACATCCATAATGTAAGTGGACATGAAGAATGAGGATTCTTTTCCGCTCGCCTTTTGTGCTCGATATTCTGTAATTCGACTAGCCAGACTGTCTGACAACAATTTGGCCCAGTCGAAAGAGAATCCCTCTGCTACTGTGTGAATAAGGGGAGAAAGAAGTGAGAAGTGTCCTCCTTCCCATACAGTCTGCAAACCATCATCGTTATATACATGAATTGTGGTACCAACGATGAGATTGAATAAATTCCATTAGTATCGGCTCTGAATTTCATGGGGTGTGAAACCTAGTCTTTGATCAGATCAAATAAGCTTTTCCCAAACTACTTACATTCCTTCTTTTTGAAACCCTCTAATAATTTGGCATTGTGAGTAAGGTTTGGTGTGGGCGAAAATTTATACATTTCTTGTAAATGCTCTGGTTTGAATGTCCCAATTTCTACCTTCTGCTCGTTGAATATTGTCCTAGTCCGAATGTCTACATGGTCCAGCGCCCATCTGATCATATCATAATAGGGAAAAAGTCGTGGCCTTGCCAGTATCTTGTGCATCTCCGACTAAGTGACGATTTTGTCTTTGGTGGACAAGTCATCTTTCTCGTTATCGCTAGAATCATCTGGACAATTTATCAACTCGGATTGCAGAATTTTGGAGACATACATCCATGTTTTGAAAGTATTGATACTTCTAGGTGAGGTATCAGAAATAATATCTGAACCTTGACCTGGACTCTCAGTGATTGCCTTGAACACTTTTCATGGAGCCATGATATAGAACCTTGTAATTAGATCCCTTGTCACAGAAAATGAAAACACAGACAGAGGTTATCTTGGTGAAATGGCTCTGCGCAAATTAGAAAGAAACCTAAGATAATGACTGAAACCTTCTCACTTTGAGCACTTAAGTCTATGCAAGTCCTTGCTGACATAATGTTTAAATAATTTAATATAAATATTTAGAAATAAAATGAGATCTTACTATCAATCACCTCACTGAATTTCTAATAGATGCCATAAATGTTTGATAATTCACGATTCGGGAGGATCGTGACAACGTTTAATTCTTGGTTCGTAGGTTGTACGGATTGAAGGTCATTTAAGGTGTTAATTTATCCAGTTCAACCTTTTAATTAAGTGTGTTTAGTCCTTAATCCACTTTTCGACATTCCCAGTATCGGATGATTTTACTCCTAGTCTTTGAACCACGAACCCTAAATTTGTGATAGTGCGATTTGACTTAATCTTTTAATTAACTACTATTAATTAATGAATATCACAACTTCGGGGATCAGAGTTACAAACGTGTTGTTTTTGAGGTAACAACTGTTGAGTCGTGAAATCATGAAAAAAATTAACTATGGCTTAAAAGTCATTGTTCTTGTTATTAACCAGATTGTCTTAAAACAATTTCGCGACTTCGCATGTCAGAGGTTCGAAGGGTGTTCGACGTATAACTCCTGAATTGCAAGAGCACGAGGTAATAAAAGGTGATAATCCTTTCTTAGTGGTTCAATAATGGTGATTAAAACTAAACCAACTATCACCATTTCGCGTGTCGGGATACTGGGGCTTTGGTAGGTATAATCATGATATACATGAAATCCCAAAATCCTACTTTTTAGGCTTAAGTGTATCATTTCACTACTTAGAAAATAGGTGGATCCAACCTTTGATAACTAGAGTATTCCAAAAAAATAAAAGTGTTCCAACAGGAGACAACGCCACATAATGGACCTGTGGCAGGGGTGATACCGACTGCATATAAGACCCATTTGGGGAGGTCATTGGGTTGATGGTCAAGTCAGGGACAACAAACAAAAGTTGATCAAAAGTCACCATTCTTCCATTGTGCGGAAAAGATATCACACAGAAAAAAGTGGACACAATAGCTTTCATGGCATAGACATAATCTCGCTCGAGTAGTAAATTGAAATCCAAGGGTTCTTGGACTACCATAACATCGATAAGGATAGTTTTCCATCCCAAAGTTATGGGAAACTGAGGGAGGATCCCTAAAGGGTGAATGGTTCTTCTGTTAAAAGCGAACAGAGTCTGGGTAACCGACACAAGTTGAGGATAACCCAAAGCTTGCCAAGCAATAGAGGAAAAAATACTAACGGATGAACCTTCATCTATCAGTGTCTAAGAAATGGCCCGACCACAAACCTGTACTGTAATCTTGAAAGGTATGTGAGAGGGAAGACGAGGTCCAGTTAGGAAACCCCAATAAAAAAGGATGGCCTCATTACTTGGAGGAGTTTTTGCAGGAGAAGGAGGAATTCTCCCCGACACGGTAGATTATGTACCAACGAGAAAAACATGGGCAATATCAAGTTTACACTCTAGAGGGAGAGTAGGATCAACCGATGGTGGAACCAGATCGACCATGTTGACACTCTACAATGGAAGAGTGGGATTGACCGATGATGTAACTAGAGTAACCACTTTGGAACTCTTCGGATGAAGGGTGGGACTGACCGAGGAAGGGACTAGATCAGTCACTTTGGCACTCCTCAAGGGAGGAGTGGGATCGACCAATGGCAGAATCAGAGGAAACACTTTGGCACTCCTCAATGGAGGAGTGGGATTGACCGATGGAAGAATCAGAGCAACCACTTTGGCACTCCTCAATGGAGGAGTGGGATCGACCGATGGAAGAACCAGACCGACCACTTAGTTCAACTAAGAACGTGACCAAATTGACGACATGATCAACTAGATTGACCAATGAAGGGACCG
The DNA here is from genome assembly GCA_000966675.3 of Picea glauca. Classification (NCBI taxonomy): domain Eukaryota; kingdom Viridiplantae; phylum Streptophyta; class Pinopsida; order Pinales; family Pinaceae; genus Picea; species Picea glauca. The sequence goes on from JZKD02S1960748.1 coordinate 25,922, forward strand.
GAGCAACCACTTTGGCACTTGTCAGAGTAGGAGTGGGATTGACCATGTTGTCACTCTTCATATGAAGGGTGGGACTCAACAATGACGGGACTGGATCAGTCACTTCGATTTCACTTTTCAAATGAAAAGTGAGGGTGACCGATGACAAAACTGGATCAACTACTTTGGTTAGTGGTTCAATCGAGGATGAAACTAGATTGACCACCTGATCAACTAGACTGATCGGGGATGGAATCAGATTGACCATTCCATCAACTAATGATGGGTTGGGGGAAATCTTACGATAACTAGTTTGAATTTGAAGCTTTTTCAAAAGAGAATAAGCCTCGTCCATACGAGGACAAAGGTGAGAATAATGATCACCTTCACATAACATACAAGGAAATTTGATAGTTGTCTTATTCTTACCAACCTTAACATCACTAGTTGACGGGGCATCACCAACATGACCAACAATGGTTGATGACATGGAAGACTACATTTCTAAGACCTTGGGAATACCAAGGCAATCCCTCAGAAAGTGGTCACCCTTACAAAGACTACAAGGGAATTTAGGTTTCAGATTCTTCGTTCTAATATTATCAAATTCATCAACACTCCCAGTACTATTAACAATAGTTGGTTGCTTGGATCCAACATTTGATGTAGTTGGAGGCTTGGTCCCTTTCTAGTTCTTATTCTTCTCTTTCTGTTTCTTCTTCTTCTTATCAATTTGGCTACTTGCTTGAGAGATTTCACTAGGCCGAAGAAGGAGAAATGGAAGGAGACCTGACGGGCAAAGAAGGAGAAAGGTCGACATGAGGTTGATGTGTGGGTGGTGTGCTTACATCTGAAGCACCTGCATTCAAGATCACCGGAGTGGAAAACAACCATACTGGTAACCCAATTGTGAGACTTGGAAGGCTCAAAGTAGCGATGTAAGGAGGACCAAATTTTCCGTAAGAAGGAAAAAAAAAGGGTTCCCCTAGAAAAGGGGTTATTTCATTGGTAATTTCGGGAACTGATGCCATAAAAATAAAAATCCAACCTAGATTTTGCTAGGGAGAACAAACAACACACGCTAAAAATCTAGTAAGCAAGCAAGCAAACAAAACCTTCTCACAATGAGCACACTAGTTGGTGATGAAATCCAACGTCATGGGAACAAAGTAAGAAGGGGTCGAGAAAGAGTGGGTGGAAAAGTTACATTGACGACCTGCTTAACGGACTTACACCCTGGTGCAAGCTCCCACACATAATCGTGGGTATACCCTCCAAGGAACTCGAGTGAGTCTGGCCAACGTTGATTCCAGGTACCGTGAAGATTTCCCTCCACAATCACCTTATGTAAATACCCTAAAGAGATAGGCCACTAAGGTTACCAACTACAACAGTGATGCCTGGGGAAATAATTGTTAGTCCGATCCACGCGCAAGGGCAGGGTATCTAGCCCGAAATAAACTTGAGAGGCTTTCACTCATCATTGTGGGTATACCTTCAAGTGACCCCAATAATACGTGCAATCTCTACACCAAGACCAACAAAGCAGGGTCAGTAACTCTACCAGTCTTAATGCGACCTCATGATTGACCCTTGTGTGAGAAGGGCTTCCCAGGACAAAATGTAGCAATTGGATTTCACCGCTCCCTAACACAAGATTCTATGTTTGTTTCCATATTTGGAAAGTTATCTTTCACACCTATTCCAAAGCCCTACAACTAATCTAATGTAGGTTTTCTACCAGAAAAATTAAAAATATCTAATCAATTTTAGTTTAGCGCTTGATTTTTTAAGGCTGTTGTTACTCAAAAGGAAAATGGCATGGACAATATGGTGTTTTGACGGACTCGAAATTTATGCAAAGAGATGAATATGCAATATTTTCATTTTGACGAAATCTATGCTACGAGAAGGAGAAAATATTCATCATTTCAGATGCACAATGTCCCAAAATGTAAAAAAACATGCAATTCCGCTACTTCAAATGCAACATAGTTTCATGACCCAAAAGAAAGAATGTAGTCAAAACAATGAGAACTGAAAAAAAAAGAGTAGAAGCTTGTTATAACAATAAATCAATCAAGTATTTGACCACAAAGAATTCAAAGAGTACAATAAAATGCAGAGAAGAATTCAAGAAATGACAGGGAGAAAGAGAAAATACCCAAATTGTCCCGACAAAACAAGCAGCTAGAAAGGCAATTTCACATTTCTGAAAGAGGTTTCAAGATCCAAACAAGAAAAGAGGGGTGATAAGCATCAAATACCAACCTAAATAACTTCACAAACCAACCACAAACTTTGGGTAAAGAGTACTACAAAACAGGTTGTAAAAGACTGAGCAAAAGAAGGCAATTTCACTCAAAAGAGACACTAGTGCTCCCCTAGAAGGGTGGAAAGAGTGTTGTAACACCCACTAATACACTATAGGGGAGCGTTGGTGCTCTAGTATGGCCTACAGTGGGGCTTTGGTGCTCCCAGAAACTCAGAAAAATAGCCAAAAACCATGCAAAAACTCACCCAAAATGCTTGAAAATTGGGGAATTGGCTAGTGAAGGTGGGAGAAGGTTATTGGATGATGAAAAACTAGGATTTTCTCTGGAAAAATACCTCAAATATCAAAATGAAAAGTACAAAATACCTTTGAAACTAGAGATTCTGGGTTCGATCCCCAGTGGATTCGCCAATTTCTGTTACAGAGAAATCCCCTTGCAGACAAGTGGATTCTCTCTTGGATACTAGATCCCTATGACCAAGACAGAAAAGTGCTATTGTGGACACTGAATTTCCTTTTCATGAAGCTAAACTATCCAAAGAAGAAGAAGGAAGAAGAGTAAATACCTTTTTACCGACGTTTGTCCTTGCTTGATCCAGGATGATCTTGATCTCCAAGTTCTTCAGAAGGTCCTACAATATAATGAGAAACAAGAACGAGACATACTTCCTACCCTACCATGATTCGCTTCATAATGGATCTATGAAAGAAACAATTTCATGAAACGTACACAAACTTTAAAGGAAACATGCCAAGCATAGATTTATATTAATGAAAACAAAGTGAGATGCTTACAACCATGGATGTAGGTGCAACAGCTTCACCAAGCTCTAATTGTCCAGACCCTTGCTCAAATAATCCACACAGAATGTTGATGCTTCAATGATATCTCCCTTATGAGATCATAAGTTTGATGCTTCACAATGTCCCCATATCTTGTCAATATCACTCATGAGATCATAAGTTTGGTATCTCCAATCTCTATCATGTACCTTTCACCATGAGAAGGTCTCCTTATATAATCTTGGAGAGACCCAACCACTTGAGAGATCTTTGGGATAAGTTGAGGGTTCCTCTCCTTCAATTGTGGATCTTCCCTGAGATCATGCCTTGACCTCATATTCGAATCCAGCCAACTTTAGAGATTGAGGGGATTCTTCCCTGATTTATCTCAACAAACCAAAATTTGCTCAGAAAGGGCAGCGCTCCAACAAAAGGGTGCACAAATCATTTCAACGCTCCCCCAAAGAAGGCTAGGGAGCATCGACGCTCCCTGACAATGGGTAGGGGAGTGTTGCCTTCCAAAAATCATTTTTGAGTGGTTTTCTTCATGGCAAATGATTTGTACTCTTCATCAAATGATTTCTCTTCCTAAAACCAATCTTTGAAGGTGTCTTAAGTGTCCCTGTGATGTCGTTAGAGGCATGACATAGGCAAGATGGAAATATGATGTTTGCGACACTTGTGACACTTGTGGTCAAGATGTGACACTTGCGGACAAGATGCAACACTTACAACACTTGCGACACTATTGAAGTGAGTAATTTTGATGTGTAATGGTTGTATTGTTCTTTAATGGCATCTATGAAGGAATCCCATGTGGGAGAAACCATAAATATTGCATATTCCTCTATGGCCCTTTTCTCAGAGTAGGTATCCCACTAGTCCTTAACATGGGGGATGATCTTGAGGAGTGCGAAATTAATCTTTTCCCTGTTAAAAAAATTGTGGACCGAAAAATACCCTTCAAGCATATTCATCCATTTATCTACACCATCCGCATCTATCAGTCCTTCAAATAATGGAATATCAAAATTTACTTGTACCTTGAAGGGGGTTGCATGGCCTATTGATGAAGATGTGTCTCCTGTGGGAAGTCACCGAAGGATCTATGAAAATTTGTCCATCATTTCATTCCTTTGTCGTGCAAGGGCTTCCTCGAGAAACATTTTAAAAGGATCTCCTGCTACACCATATTTATTCTCATCCCCCATGGGTTTTTGTTAGGCTCAGTGTGGCTGATCTTGCAAAGTCTCGATTGGTTCGAGTCCCAACTTCTTGTACCCAGATCTTGTCGGGGACATACATGAAGAAAAATAAATGAAGAGCAGACCGCTTTGATACCATTGATCCAAATTTATAAGCGGAACGAAAGGAATAACATACTGAATAAAATAACACAGAGATGCAGAGAACAACAACAAATATCCAGTGAATAATAACTTGTATTGAATAAATAAAATAGGATGAAATCGTAAAACTATAGAACTGAAATCAACTTTCTCGAATGGTGGTAGTTATCTTTGAGAAGAGATGTGGCTACTATGCACATCCGTGTGAGCATAATCATTACAATGATACTCAAGAGGCCTTTTTAACATTACTCATGAATGAAAAAGCCCTAGACATCTAAAAACCTAACCCTAGGAGATGAAATGCCAAAATTTATGTGGGCCCCAATGGATAAGTTGGTACCTCAACTTCCCAGGGTATTAACATTTGCATATGACCTCCATTTTAGGCGCGTGATAGGCCGGGTTCTTAACTTTGCTTATAGTTTGACTATGGAAAGCCAAAAAAACACTGTTTAGGGCCCCAAAACGGCCCTGGAAGTATATAAAGATGTAATGACATGAAAACATCCAAAATAAGTCAGTTGGATTAGGTGGAAAACTACCGATCTCTACCTAGAAGCTGTGTAGGGCTTTAGACATCCCTGGAACTGTAGAACCCACCATTACAAAGAATTACAGAAGAACGTGTTGAACTAAAACTGTCAACAGGAGCCATTTGAAATAGGTGGGTGGCCCCCAATATCCACCTGGATCAACAAACCATATTTTCTTTTCCTTGTCATTGAATATTGTGTTCTACTTTGATCAATGTTGTGATGGAAGTGTTATCTTATTTTACTACATACTCTTTTGGTTTATAATCTTGTAACATATTGTAAATATTTACTTTCTACAAGATACTTGGTCCTTTCTCAAGTATTCTTTGCATGTGAATATTTATTTCAAGAATAAGACTAGACCTTTCTTAGGAATTTTATTTATTCTTGTATGTTACTTGAAATAGAGTACCACCTCTTTAAAAATGTAAGGGGGTTATATCCTCGTGAGGTTGACTCAAAGATCGTAAAACATTCTTTAAGATCAATAACTTCGTCAAAATCTTGCAAAATTGCTATCTTTAGTGAGGTCTAATTTAACTATACTAACCTTTAAAATTCGTCACAAAATAATTGTTTATTCCTTCCGGTGACCGATGGTCTGGTGGTCCCAGTGGCCGGTTACAAAGTAGAAAGTTTCAAGAATGTATTCTCCGGTGTCCCAGTGGTCTCGATGGTCTGGTTGACTGGTGACCCATTTATCCCAGTGGTCAAATTGCTTGGTCTCCTGGTGACCCAGTGGTTTGATCACCCGGTGTCACGATTACTCGATCTCCGATTATCCTAAACTTCCATTGGCCTGGTTCCTATTGACATAATGAATCTGATCACAAAGGCACTATTTCAACGACAACACAATGAAACTTGTCTCATAGGTGACAAGTTCTATCAATAGACATGCGGCACAATTCGAATTCATCATTTATGGTCTCGTGTTAAATTATTTCCCAATCAAAGCACGCCACATGAAATCTCATTCAATGAAGTTTCTCGTCAAAGAAAATGACTATCAACATAAAGTGGGTTATTTTAAAAACAAAAGGGTTGTATGAATAGCCACATTGAGAAGGCGTTAGTGCTATTTCACATGATACCAAGCAGTCAAACTATGAGAGACCCATATTAGCGGGAGACACCACTGTCGAGATTATAAAGGAGGTGTTTATCTTCACACTAATATTAGAAAAATGCATTCAAAGCAATTCTAGTTTATAATGCATCGATTAAGGATTCCAACAAGATAAAGGAATCAAATGAAGATGGGAAAATGTTGTTTTCAACAAATCCCTCATTTGCAAGAGAAATGTGACAGCTAACTCTTTGAGTTGTTGAGCCCTCCAAAGTTGTCTTATCTTATTCTATTTCATAAAATTAATTCCAAGATTGGAGGCATGAAGGAAACATTTGATGAGGTTAAAGGAAACAATGGAAGACTTCATGAAGGAGAGAGGGAGAGGTTAGGATTTTTGCAATAGATGCACTGAGTTTCTTTGTAATAAGCTCGTTGGCAACACACGAATTTGATAATGATTTGTTCTTAATTTTAATTAAAATAAACCCTCAATCGAACTCAATATTGTTGGTGTCTTACTCTAGAAAGCATCAACTATGCTCAATAACATATACATAGTTAAATATGTAATGTAAAATTAAAATTTCCATATATTTATATTATGATTTAATAGTGACCAACCTTTTCATCACAACTGATCCAACTCAATATGTTTAGTTATTTCTAGCAAAGTTATTAACAATGGTCAATTTTATTAGAATTGATAACCTACTCTTAGTCGACATTAACTATGCTCAATAACATAAACATAATAAAAAAATATTGTAAGATAAAATCAATTTTTTAATAATTTAATAATTAAAAAAATTACACTGGGATGGGGTGATGATGAGTGGTCCAAGGATGCACACACATCATGCCTGGTCACCACTTTTCCATGCAGTACCAAGCCTTAACCATTTGGGCAGGGGAGGTCTAATTTGGTTTTCATGGATGACGAAAGTCTACATGGAGCAGGGTACATCACCCCTAACTCCAACTATTGAAATCATGTTGCAATATAGTTTGGGGCATGCACGATATAAAGGAAGGATGAGAGGTTTAATGATAAGTGCTTATTCCATGGAGTGGCATAAAAAGAAGATTAATATTGATTATGCCTTGATAAGATAAGACTCAGATGTTGTGGGAATAATGATTACTCATAGTGGATTTGAGATTTTTCTTGATTGGTTGGGTTATGATGCTTTTTTCAGTGTGAATATGATATGGCGAAGGGGATGGCTATGCTTTGAAATTCAACCATACTACACAGGAAGGATTTCAACCCTGGAATCCCGTAAGCCTTTCTAGAAGAATTTGTTTATGTCCTTTGGGTTATTTGCTCATTGTGTGGTTGGGCCTTTAGATGTTTTCCTGGGTTTTATTCCAAGGTTTTGAATAGGAGAGTCAGATTGGGTAGGGAGGGTATTTTGTTTTCTTTTATGGTAGTTTTTCATTCCTATTAGTGCCCATGTGGGGTTTGGCACCTACTCCCAATTTGGTTTGGTTAGTGGTATGTTGTGGTGTCTTCTTTTGAAAAATATCATGGCTCGAGGTGTTGGAAAGGGGGGGAATGCCAGGAGGAATAAAGGCAATGGGGAGAAGGAAAATCTTCTTCCTCTCATGGCTCCAACAACTAGACCAGGGTTGAGAATGAAGCTTATAAAGAAGAGCATATGTTTGAAGAGAAATGCTTAGCCAAGGCCAAGAAAGAGGTGGAGGTAGAGGTTATAGCGAAGCATTAAATAATTCCATATTCCAAATGGCAGAATTGTAGAAGAGGTTTAGGGATGGGTTGAGGACCCAATCTAATCTCAGGCTCATGATATAAAATATTTCATAATTTCTTAGGCATACTATATGGTGAAAATGAAGGTGGACCAATCTTTGGAGGAAAAAAAAGAAGAGTAGCAAGAGATCCTTCATGCCCTTGGGATTTTTGAAGGAAAATTTGAAGTTTTGTGTTGATGAATTTTCAAGGTCAAAATCATTGTTTCAAAGGTGGTAGATGATGATGGAAAAGGAAAGTAGGTGGATTGTTCTTCCAGTTTTGTGGGGACATGTGCTAATCTGATTGAGGTAGACACCAATTCACAACCAAAGAAGCACACAGTCACAGACGAGGATGATACTATAGAATTGGCTCTAAATGTGGCGGAGGAGAAGATTACACCTTCTCCAATTGATGGATAGATCGTTTGATCATGATTGTGTTTTTAAAAAAAGTTTTTGTTAGTATGAGTAGCTACAAACTTCTTTTTCTAGTTATCTATTTTTTGTGTTCTTTTGGTGAAGGGAAAACTCAGTTATGGGAAAGAAAATGGTGATTGGGATCTTGATTCCTTTAGAGGAAGGGGCCCAACCAAGGTCAATGATGTAAAACCATCTTTTTGTATATAATAAAATGAATAAACTTTTAAATTAAAAATATAAGAATAAATTAATTTTCATTATAAATTAGTTTAATGATTAAAATGTAACAACTAAGATTCAAATATTATTATAAAATATCCATCTCCATGATTATATTAATATGTGTCTAACTTCTTTACTTTTTTAATTTATATATCATCAAAATCAGTAATATTATAAAATACCAATCTCCATCCTTATATTAATATGTATCTTACTTTTTTACTTTTAAATTTATATATCATCAAAATCAGTGAAATTACAATTTTAAAATATCAATATAAAATTTGACTAAAATAATCAATTATTAATATGTGTTTAAAAATTTTCATTATAATTTAGTTTAGTAATTAAAAATGTAACAACTAAGATTTAAATATTATTATAAAATGTCATTCTCCATGGTAATATTAATATATGTCTAACTTCTTTATTTTTTAATTTATATATCATCAAGTGATATTATAAAATGCATATTTTCAAATAATTTTTCACTGAATTCATTAAAAATGGTTGGAACTCCAAATTTAAACTATTAAATATGCCCAATTTCCATATTAATCTCCATAGTAAGATTAATGTGTATCTTACTTCCTTACTTTTTAAATTTATATATCATCAAAATTAGTGAAATTACAATTTTAAAATATCAATATAAAATTTGACAAAAAAGAGAATCGATGATATTAATAACTGATTAAAATATTTCATTATAATTTAGTTTGGTGATTAAAAATGTAACTACTAAGATTTAAATATTATTATAAAATGCCAATCTCCATGGTAATATTAATATGTATCTAACTTCTTTGCCTTTTAAATTTATATATCATCAAAATCAGTGATATTATAAAATACCATATTTAGAGAAAAAAACTTAACTAAAATCCATAAAAAATTGTTGGAACTTCATATTTAAGTGATTGAATATATATAATTCCAATGCTCGGGGATTTTTTTCAGGGTGTTGAATTCATTTATACATTAAAAAATATAATTTAAACAACAAAAAATAGTGATTTCACCAAAATCTATTTCTTAGAATTTCTATGAAATTGTTCAAAAATCAAATATTTAAAAAACTCCCTTTTTAAATCTATATATAATAGAAATCAATTAAAACATCCTTTTTAAATCAATATATAATGAAAATCAATTAAAACATCATTAAAAAAAATAATATACCAACAAAATAAAAATAAAACAAAACAGTTAAACAATTCCTTCAGTATTTAATTATAACCTCAATTTCCAATTACATGTTACCTCATACACCTAAATTCAAGGTTGAATTCCCATGGTCATTTGGACTTGTGATCTCTGGGTTGGAATTTGGAATGCTTCCCAAGTCCGTGGGAAAATGTGTTTGACCATATGGGCAAAGCTTTAACAAAATAAAAAAAGACCCATTCCAAAAAACGACACAAAGTACAAACATTCATATTGAGCTGGCTGTATTGAACGCTACAATATCGAAAAACTGTCGAGAACATGGACACCCTAAACACACTATTTAAGCACAATGAGGTTGCCAAGAATGTGACAGGTTAGTGTATTTGCCTTTCAGTGTTATAAGTTTCTGAGACAGGCAATGCTTCATCTTGCCTGTCATATAGCTCTAGATTTGTCTTCGATTCTGTTTCAGGGTTCTTATTTTGTAAACGGATTGGTGTAGACTGATATGGGGGCCGTGAAACGTAATTCTACAATGGTTTCCTGGGCAATCTCAAGGCCGTTGTTGTTATTAGTGTTGTGTCTGTGTCATCAGTTGGTGGTGGGATTAGGATATGCCAGCGATGGACGCAAGACATTCATCGTTCGAGTTGACGGGAACTCAAAACCGACAGGCTTTCCCACCCACGAGCACTGGTACAGATCAACCGTTGCAGCTGCTATCAGGGACGCCCTCGAAACAGAATCGGGCACTGATATGGATGCACAACAAGACCATGCTTTGCTGCTTCATGTTTATAAGACGGTGTTGCATGGCTTCTCGGCAAGGCTAACAGAGGAGGAAGCCGCTAAGATGGAAAAAGCACCGGGCGTTCTTGCCATATTCCCGGACCGTGTACGCCAGATGCACACGACGCGGTCCCCGCACTTCCTCGGCCTTGACACGCCAAACGGAAGCGGCCTGTGGGCGGATTCCGATTACGGCTCCGATGTGGTGATCGGTTTCCTGGATTCCGGCATCTGGCCGGAACGGCGGAGCTTCAGCGATCAGGGCATGGACCCCGTTCCCAAGCACTGGAAAGGCGAGTGCGAGAGCGGAGTCAGTTTCCCCAAGTCCCTGTGCAATCGGAAGCTGGTGGGAGCGCGGTTTTTCTGCGAAGGCTACGAAGCGGCATATGGTCCCATGAACGAGACACTGGAGTCCCGTTCACCACGGGATTCGGAAGGCCATGGCACGCACACCGCCTCCACCGCCGCGGGCCGATACGTTGAGGGAGCCAGCATGATGGGGTACGCGCAGGGAATTGCCAAAGGAATAGCACCCCAGGCACGTATTGCGGTCTACAAGGTCTGTTGGGCCTCTGGCTGCTTTGATTCAGACGTACTCTCTGCTCTCGACAAGGCTGTAGACGACGGAGTAAACGTTCTTTCTCTCTCGATCGGAGGATCCGCCGGTCCTTATTATCTAGACAGCTTTGCGATAGGCACCTTCGAGGCGGTGAAGCGGGGGGTATTCGTTTCTGCATCAGCGGGAAACGATGGTCCCAAAGCTCTGTCGGTCCAAAACGTAGCCCCCTGGGTCACCACAGTGGGGGCCGGCACTCTGGATCGTGACTTCCCCGCCGATGTCCAGCTTGGGAACGGGGCGGTCATCCGTGGCGTGTCGCTGTACAGCGGAAAGGGATTGAGCCCGCGACGTCTGGTGCCTCTTGTCTATGCTGGGGACGCTGCTCAGGAGGGCAACGGAAACAAATCTGTTGCCTCGTCTTCTCTGTGCACGGAGGGGTCGTTGGATCCCAAGGTCGTCAGAGGCAAGATCGTGTTGTGTGAACGTGGGGACAATCCCAGGGTGGCCAAGGGGGCTGTGGTTAAGCAGGCGGGAGGTGTGGGAATGATTCTTTCTAACACCGCCTCTGATGGTGAAGGGCTCATTGCCGACGCCCATCTGCTCCCCGCCAGTGCAGTGGGCAGCGCTGCTGGGGATTCGATCCGCAGATACATCAAATCAACCAGAAACCCCACCGCCACCATAACATTTCATGGCACCCAATTTGGGGTTAAGCCAGCTCCCGTCGTAGCTTCCTTTTCGAGCAGAGGGCCCAATTCCATAACGCCGGAAATTCTAAAGCCCGACATTATAGCCCCCGGTGTGAACATTCTGGCTGCCTGGACCGACGCGGCCGCTCCTACAGGCCTTTCAATCGATCAAAGGCGAACGGAATTCAATATAGTATCTGGGACTTCCATGTCATGCCCTCACGTTAGCGGGGTCGCTGCATTGCTCAAAGGAGCGCATCCCGACTGGAGCCCCGCCGCCATCAAATCTGCTATCATGACGACTGCTTACACTCACGACAATATGAATAAACGCGAGGTGGCAATTGCCGATGAAGCCACGGGAAATGCTTCCATACCTTTTGATTTCGGCGCAGGTCACGTGGATCCCCAGAGAGCTATGGATCCTGGTCTCATTTACGATCTGGGCGTCGATGACTTTGTCAACTTTCTATGCAGTCTTAGATATAGTGAAGAATCCATCGGGGTTATCACCCGTACAAATACTAGTTGTCCTGCTCAAAAAGGACAGCCTGAGAATCTCAATTATCCCTCATTTTCTGCTGTTTTCTATCAGAGGCAGTCTTTTAATCTGTCGAGAAGCTTCATCAGAACGGTCACCCTTGTTGGTCCTACTATTTCGACTTACACGGCCACCGTGAGTGCTCCAAGAGGGGTAGAGGTGACAGTGGAGCCGAGAATGCTAAAGTTTGCCAAGAGAGACGAGAAGTTGAGCTTCACCCTGAGCGTCAGCGCCAAGCCCCTGGAATTTGTCCCGGGAACGGCCAATTCAGACACAGTCTTTGGGTCGCTGGCCTGGAGCGATGGCAAGCACGTTGTACGGAGCCCAATTGTAGTAACCAGACAATCTTAGCAGATTTTTGGTCCTCATTTTTTTTCTGTATTTGAGTTGTTATGTTATCAAATACAGAGAAGACAGAATAATGGGATCTCATGAAGATCGAAAGGCACTTTGGTTTCTTGCTTCGTGGTTATTTGAAGTGAAACATTCTCGCTTCCCTGTTTTTGGTTGTGATCTCTTTTAGAATCAAAGCAATATCTTGATTTTGGCTTGGCTTGGTTTGGCTTTTGCTCATGGTAGGTATAATGGATTAACCATGCTTGTAAAATGTTTATTTCTAGGTTATAATATTTTAATGTCTATTCCTTAAACAGTATAAAGATATTTGAAATTAAACTAAATTATATATTTTAAAAATTAAATTAAAATAAATTATATTGTTTTTTTTTCAAAATGTTTTTTACAGAATTATAATATAATATTTTAATCTCCATTCTTAAATATTATAAAAAAGATATTTTAAATTAAAATAAATTATATATTTTAAAAATTAAATTAAAATAAATTATATGATTTTTTTTATGATTATGTAAGATGTGTATTTTAATATTTTAGTTTTAAAATGTTATTTAAAATAATCAATGTGGTGATAACAGTCTCATCTTATAAGATATCAGATTGCTTTAAAATAGACAAAGACTTAGAAATTCAAATGTGTAACTGGTGATTGAGAATAATTAGATGGGTAGAAACCAAAGCATCTGCACCCCGTTCCCATTGTGAATAATTGAATAAACATGGGCAGAAGCCAAAGCATCCCCACCCCCTTCCCATTTATGAAGGCCACTAGGATCCTAAGCCACATATGGAATGACAACTCTATGATATATGGAGCAAATATGATGAATCAATTTGTTGATTCTCTCAAAAACATAGGAATTTTTGTGACATTTATAATGTACCGACTTAGTTTATATTCTTTAAAATATAAAATAAATGTACTATTTATTATGATGCATGAATTGTTTAAATGTTGTTTATACGAGAGATGATCAACCTTTTTAAGTGGTTTTAATAGAAACATTTTTCTATGATTTACTTTTTAATGCATGTTTTTAGGAGAGATGGGTGATCAAAGATTTTTTTGCTTGATGTACCTAAAAACAGATAGGTAAAATAGTTAGGTGTAATAGTTATTTATGATAAAATATGTATTGGTATATTTATATATATTTAAACACATCATAAATTTATATATATCTAAACATATCACAAATAACAATTCAAAAAGTGACATTTGACACTCAAATTTTTTACATACCACTGCATGTACATGATGCACCACTTTAGGAATAAGTAAAATAATCCAAATTTTGTGAAAATGACTTAAAAAAAAACTTGAGTGCTTATTAAACATTAATGTGTAGTGATGTTAAGTGTATTACAATAAGGTTAAATTTAAGAAAAATAATGAACCTTCAAATTTTATTTATAATAATTTTTTTTTAATTTTAATGAGTTTCACACTAAAAACATAAGCAAACTAGTGTCTCTGTGTCTTTATGTGCACCACTTTAAGATTAAATAAAAAGTCATATTTCAAAAAATAATAATTTGTGGAGTTTACAAAATATATAAATTCTCTATCATGTAATCTTACTAAGCACAATAATAAATGTTTAGATATTAAAAAAAAATTAACAGGACACTATGAGTATATATTTGTGTGTTTTTATGTGCACCACTTTAAGATTAAAAAAAAGTCATATTTCAAAAAATAATAATTTGTGGTGTTTACAAAACATATAAATTCAGTACCATATAATTCTACTAAACACAACAATAAAGGTTTAGATATTAAATTTTTTTTAGCAAAACATTTTGGACATATAATTACATCAGTGTATCACAATAGATAAAATAATATTAAGAAAACTATCAAAATTATTTTTAGTTTTTACTATTTACTATAGATTCAAAGACTTTTATTGCAGGGAACATTGTGATAGATAAAATAGTATTAAATAAAATAATATTAAGAAAATTATCAAAGTTATTTTTAATTTTACTATCTACTATAGATTTCAAGAATTTTAATCAATGGTTTATTTGTGCCCCTATAAGAACCCCATTGGCTTTTATTGTAGGAACATTGTGATAGATAAAATAATATTAAATAAAATAGTATTAAGAAAACTATCAAAGTTATTTTTAATTTTCACTATTACTATAGATTCCAAAAATTTTAATCAATGGTCACTTTGTGCCCCTATAAGAACCCCGTTGACTTTTTCTTCCAAATGGTTGAATTTCATCAAAATTCTTATCCATTTCTAAATTCCAAAACCACTACCAAAATGAAGTTTTTTTTTTGAGAGCTACCATGTCTTTGTATTGGACAAGGGATTAGATAATTTCACACGCCCCATGATGTTGAATTTACATGTGGTATCGCCCCATGATGCTGAATTTACATGTGGTATCAATTGCATTCCTTGTCATTCAAAGCACACTGATAATCTAAACATGATTAATGTGAAAATCAATGACTCGGTGCATTCCATACCAAACTTTTGTATCCCTGGATCAATCAACACTCAATTTATTTGATGTGCACTAGTGAATTCAAGATAACAATGTTTTGATATATAACAATGCTCAATTTATTTGATGTGCACTAGTGAATTCAAGATAACAATGTTTTGATATATAACAAGGAAATATACAAAGATAATGCGAAGAACACAGAAACAATGTTCAATTTATTTGATGTGCACTAGTGAATTCAAGATAACAATGTTTTGATATATAACAAGGAAATATACAAAGATAATGTGAAGAACACAGAAATATAGATGTTGGCTATGCTTCATTCGCATTAAGATTTACATAACACTCCATTGCATGCTTAAAGGGCCTCCTTCACCTCAATTATATATGAGAGAGTGAGAGGAGAACAATTCTCATGATGCATGTGGGATAAATTGGACTAAGTTTATAAAATTCCATAGGCATGTAAAACACTAGGATTTCTCGGGTGGTCACCCATCCCAATACTACTCTAGCCTGAGCGTGATTAACTATGGAGTTCTAATGTGATCTAGTGCATTAATGCTATGTTGTAGGCATGTACCTAAGACCACTAGGAAATTGTTACATGATGTCTGTAATTAACAAATGAAGATGACATTACATTTCATTCCCCATCAAAAGGGTGAATATCATGGTTTATCAAAACCACGGGCTCAAAATGGTGATTTAGAAGAAAAGGTGGATGGACACCGAGATCCACATGGATAATTCCTCCCCCCTTAGGAAGCAATGGTCCCCATTGCGTCAAGTTCCCATGGGAGATGGGGAGACTTTTGCTAAATCTAAAGCTTGGTGCGATGCTTGCCTTGCTGAAGAAGTTGTCGTGCTTAGCGTGTTGAAGGTTGTCATGAATCTATTGTTGAAGGGGTTGGATTTGTTCAACCAATCTAGTTGCACGATCTACTTGAGTGTGGGAGGACTCTGTCGGTGAATATGTAGCATGAAGAGTATGAATAATTATGTTATAACCTTGCTTGATTGGGCAGTGTGGAGGCACACCTGTAGGTCTTTGGTTGAGGCTGCAATGGTTGCAATGTCCTTCTGTTCACCTTATGATCGGATTGTGAAGAGGCTAAAATTTTCAATATGAGAGATTACTTTGTGGCATTGTTTTGGTGGGATAATAGTTGGAACTACCTCTGGTATCTTGTATAGTTGACCCCCCCGAGTAACAATGACTCTACAGGGTCGAGACTCATAAATAAAATGAAACCACATATATGGCTAGCCTAATAGAACATCACAGACTTCCAGTGGGGAAACATCACACAATACCTCATCCTTGAAGAGATTGATGTCATAGGACAGGTGACACAACTAGTTGACACGAAGATATTGACCTTGGCGAATCCACCCGATGTTTTATGGTTGTGGGTGTGGTGTTGTTAGAAAATCCAACTACTTGAGAACCTCTGTTGAGAGATGTTGGCTACGCTTGATTCACAACAAGATTTACATCACACTTCATTGCATGCTTAAAGGGCCTCCTTCACCTCAATTATATATGAGAGAGTGAAAGGAGAATAATTGCCATGATGCATGTGGGATAAATTGGACTAAGTTTATAAAATTCCATAGGCATGCAAAACACTAGGATTTCTCGACGCGGTCACCCATCCCAATACTACTCTAGCCTGAGCACGCTTAACTGCAGAGTTCTAATGGGATCCCTGCATTAACACTATGTTGTAGGCATGTACATAAGACCACTAGGAAATCATTACATGATGTCTATAATTAAAAAATGAAGATGCCATTACATTTTATTCCCCATCCAAAAGAGTGAATATCAAGGTTTATCAAAACCGTAGGCTCAAAAAAGTGATTCAGTAGAAAAGGTGGATGGCCACTGAGATCCATCTGGATTACTATTAGATGTACTAATTGTCTCCAATATGTTGATGAAGACTAATAACATAGTGTAACAAAGCTATATAATAATACACATGCATTAAAGTCCGTGACTAGACATGCACTTGTATTTAGATTAACTAGTGCATTCATTAAATCTTTTTAATTTATTTCTCAAGTTGGTGTGTTTAGGGAAGACCAAGCACCACAACATTTTACCCAATTCTACTTTGTATCATATTTCATTAAGAAAATTAATTAATAGATGTCAAAAGATTCTTTTTTAATTGGATAGAATTTCCCACATGGTTTTGGAAATATTATTTTTTATTATATATAAGGTGGGAGGATCAAGTAATTAAAAATAATCTAGTCAGAAAATTTAAAAGAAAGAAAATTGTGCAAAAAATTGAGTTTCGACTCGTCATTTTTTAAAACCAGGTAGGTTAAATATGAGTTAACCAACTTAAGTTTTTGACCCAAACATCTTAATGGTAAGTTAAACATATGTAAGTATCTTGATATTCTAAATTTCATTAAATAAACATTGTATTAGAACTTTCTTCGAAAAGTGAAGTCTGTAATGGAATGTAATATCATGTAGATGTGTAATTATGATGAGAGTGTCATTAGATGCTACATGAATGAATAAAATAGGTTTGATCACAAGCATCTAGACATTTTCGATCATTATTCGAGAGGGTAAATTTTTTTTTTTTTCATTTACATTGTGAAATGTATCTTTATGGAATTGACATAAAAGTATTTAGCAACAATACATTTTTTGTAATGTTTTCTTTCTAAACAAGGTGGAAACTTGGATAATGGTATGGTATATCAAACCAACACTCTTTCCTCTCTTTCTAGTACACTCTACGAAAACCATCATCCTCACAAAATCCATGCACTAATTATAAGTGCATAAAACACAAACAAGTGTGTTGATGTTGAGTTCATACCTCACAAAAAAGTGCACTAAAGGCACACCATGATAGGCTCCCCAAAAAAATAAACACACACACACACACACACACACACACACACACACACACACACACACATATATATATATATAGAGAGAGAGAGAGAGAGAGAGAGATTGTTAATGTACTTTGTCAAGTCTTGTCATTATCTTGTGCAATAAGATTTGATTTGTATATTATAGTTGAGAATATAAGAAAAGAATATGAAATAATAAAAAAACATGTATATGATAATATTATTTAAACGAAAATTATTTTATGACTATCCAATTTGTGTAATATTCTGCTGAAATAAGATTTGATTTGTATATTTTTTTCCTCCGGAAAAAAAGGGTAAATTTTGTTTCAAGTAGAAAGAAAATTTACATTCTGAAAAATACATGTAGCCATGCATTATGTCAATCAATACCTTTCATCCAACTAGGACGAGGTTTGGACTAAAACTTTTCATCCACTAAGGACGAAATTTAGTAGATGGTACATATACAACTAGCAACAAAGCCTACCTCTTCATAAAAGTTTGTGCAAAAAACATCTGAATGTATTTCTAGGAGCCTTCCAAAAAAGTTGTCCAAATAAATACACACAGAAATTCTCACTAAGACTATAGTTCTCAGCTCATACAAAAGTGGGAAAAACACCACATGGGTCATATAGAAATCCTTCTATTTGACTAGAAACCTCTGTTGTAAACATCTTTTTCACTAATGACTATGAGGAATAGAAGAACAAGACTGCACATGATGTGTCAAATATAGGAAACTGACATTAATGAAAGAAGACCATACTGCCTGAAATTGTCATCAAGTATCAAATATGCGATGAAACAAAAACTCCACCTATCAAGCATGTCATGTCTATAAAAGGGATATGATGAAATTCAGAATGGAATTCGTCCTTTACTTCCTCTATTTTCCATTGCCTAAGATCCAATTGTAGACCTGCCTCAGAGAGCGTATTGGATTCCATGTTGCGTTCCCTATATACATGATGCATAGAATAAGAGTCAAATGAGGCCAAAATGGAATGAACATCATTAATTATTGGGTGGAGTATGATATTGTGGCATTTCAATATTCTTTTGATCCAGTTTATAACAATCATGGAATCCCCAAAAATATGTAGGGAGGAGACTCTTTTTTCTTCAGCGAAAGTCAATAATAGTTACAGAGCCATCAGTTCAACATAGTTGTTTGTCTCAAGCCCCAACCCTATTTTCAGGTTGAAAAAATGTGTGTTGGAGGGATGGAGCACAACCCCTCCTCCATTGAATTGTGAATCATTTTGGGATGCCCCTTCAAAGAAAGTTTGTGGCCTTGAGGTATCCACAGTTTCTTCTCTAATAACTCAAACTGGAATGTATTATTTTCCTTGAGGGAAGTGGGAGAGGATGATAATACTCTGGGTAGCAATACATTCTATAATGGAAGCAAGATCTTTGAAGATAGATGCATTTCTAGCTAGCCAAGCCCCCCAATTTATGAGAAGAGGAATGACTTTTATGTTTCTGTTTGCTAGATTTGAAACCCATGATTTCCATGCTTCTTCAATTATCGAGCCCTATCACCTATAGGCTTGGCTCAAGGAATTTGAGACTTCTGTCCATATTTGTTTGAAAAATGGACAATGTAAAAAGAGATGTGAGATAGTTTCCTCTACATACTTGCAAAGGGCACACCAACCTGGTCCTTCCATATTTATAAGCTTCATTCTATCCCAAGTTGGAAATTTATTTTTAATCAAACACCACATGAAGATACGATATTTTAAGGGGAATTTAATCTTCCATACCCCTTTCCACCACCAGGAGTGTTATCACTGAAATTGTGTCCGCAAATGGTTACAAGAATCCAACATCGTCAAACAGTTATGAGGTCACCCATGGACCAAAATTACCACAAAATCATTTCCAAAAGGTCCAAAACTATACAACCAGTGATAAAATTAAGGTGCGTTATGACTACACAGGGCGCGCGCGCACATGTGCAAACCAGAAATGCAATAAAAACTCACATGCACCCGATGTGTGACTGTGGTCGCTAAAATCCGTGCACATCTAAGAACGACGCATTTATGAGATTGGTCGGCCTCCCACCCACTTCTGGTTCATCTTCCAAGTTGATTTGACACCCAAATATTGACTGGATCCGACTGGGTGGCTGGTCAAAGACCTAAAAATTCCCTAATTAGCCTCTTTTCACACTACAAGTTGGTTGCACAATACCTCAAAGAGGTGATATAAAACAAGGCCATGGGTGCACTTCATTTTCAAGGAATTCAATAGCAAAGTTATGTTGCTACTATTCTCTTAAGGAATCCTCTATTCTCATCAAGAGTATACTAGCACCATTA